>JAQIXS010000160.1:0-61074 GCA_034700785.1 Rossiulus vilnensis | reverse complement strand
GATCTGAAAATAATCAGGAAACCTGCTTGAAACTTGATCTTTGCAACGACTTGCTTTGTAGAATATGACTTTGAAATTATTTTTCCTTGTTGAATCGCTTGTTTGTCCTATGAAAGTGTGAACGAGCTAAATGTACGCTTGTCTTAGCAAGACAAGCGGTCCAAGCGTCAATGGCACGCAAAACGATGTGACTAATATCACGTCCTGCAACATTTCAAGTCGAGTGTAAATAATTTTATTAAAAACGGAGGAAATATAAAGTTGATGCGATTTGCCAAATCTATTTTCAAGTATTAAAAAATCGCGAGAATAACAAATGAAACCCTGCGAGGGGTACGAATAGAATTTGCAGTACATTCAATTGTTTGAAGTTGGTTTATCATATTTGTAGCTCCTTTGAAGGCTGTGGGGCCTCTTTCAAGTTCAAGGCGTCTCGTGACGTCACGAAAAACGAGTCACTGTCCCGGGCAGCTCAAGATGGTGTGATATGGCGCTCGCGCCATTTAAAGTGCGAAGTGGGGAAGAAAATCGATGTTTAGATAACGCCATGGCAACGAATTTCTGAGTAAATGTCTCGAAATTGTTGCAATAGTAGTTCATGTCATTAAATGACGTAAATTCATCCGTTTGGGATGTAAAATTGCGTGAAAACGTAATGATTAATTGCCAAACGAAAGTTTTTCGCATGCGTCTTGAGTTACAAAACTAAACGAATGAATGTAGTTGAAAACATTTTGTCTAGCGCCCAGCAATTTTCACGTTTATTTATGATGTTAGTTTTTAAAAATTTCGAAGTGAAATGCAGCAAAAATTCAAAAATCAATCCCTATAGGAATCAATCTGAAAATAACATTGCCAACATGATAAAAAGCGGGAAGGGAGAAACTACTTACATGTATGAACATTGTATTACATAAATGAATGATAGTAGGAATGATTTTAACATTGCAAGTTCAAAATTTGCGTCATCTTTAAGCGCCTCGCCGTCTCCTGATCGTGAAATTTTGAGCATTACAGTAATTGTATCCTGGCGCAGGTAGTTTTTCGTAATGGGATATAATCGATATTTGGTCTATTTTCGGCTTGCGCTTCCAAGATCGCTCTTGTTTGTCCTACATGCAGCAAATTGAAAGCGAAGAATCTCGATTTTCTTTCGTGACCTTAATCGCAGCATTGGGCTAAATTTTAGGTTAGTTCGGTACACGCCGCGAGCGCCCCCTGGCGGTGCTTATGCTTCTTCTCCCAGCAGATCACCATTCACCATTTTTGCTGCAGAAAACGTGCTACAGGCCCACCATGTAAACATTTTGGTCACGCATTTTAGTGGTACAAACTGTACATAGAAAGGTCATCCGCTATGCTATACTCCATGTCCGAAGCCTAGCAGTGCAGTGATGGACGACCAAATTATCGAGTGGAAGGAGAAATTTAGCCGTTGTAACAACAACAAATGCGTGTTTTTGTGGTGGGCAGGTGGTGTTTGGCCTTAATGGACTCGACAACGGACTTCCGGTTATTTTGTTTAGTGCTTTTTCGAGGAATGGCGATTTCAGTAAACTTCCATAGAATGTATTAACTCGCATTACGTTTAATTTGCAGTAAACAACATCCTGGTTGTGGTTGGTGTACACTACATTTAATAATGCTATCGTTGTTGGAATCACGTGTACACTGTACTTCAAAACAATATGCATTCTAAAACTTTATACGAATTGTAAATTGGAGTATGCCTTTCTATTCTAAAAATGTCACTAGTCAATCCAAATTTCTTCGGATAAATCTTAAGCGCTGATTAGCCAAACCAGTAATTTTGGTAATATGCGCACCTCTGTTAACAATTGTAGATTTTAGAGACCTTTTGCAAAATGCCTTGCCATTGGAGCTGCAAAGGCTTTATTCAGGTGGTCTGGTAATGTATTCGTCTGGTTTCCGTCTGATATTTGCGGGTTGTTCGCCTACATCATAAATACTAATTCCATCATAACATTTCCAAATGGCAAACATTGCAGTGGATATTAGAAGTCAGACGAGAGTTAGTCTCTCAGTTGAGGGTGACATATTGATTCCTAATATACTTTTGATAACTTTGATTCTGTTAGCCACTTGACAATGCCGCTTAGCCCCACAACTGCCTCAGTTTGATAAACTTTTAACAAATTCTTCCAATCTTATGACTATGCTACGCTGGCACCATCCCTAATCCTGTAAAGAAACTAAAGCAAACGAAAATGTCGCATATTAGGCCTCGCAGGGTCACGAACCGAGGCAATGGCCTCCGCGGAGGTCGGGACTCGTTTTTATGCCCCTTTGTGCGTTTTTTTGGACAACTGGTTCGACTGATTTACAAGGGCGCCTCGGTTCTAAGTGCCGTATCCTGGCCCGTCCCAACTCGTTAGCTCCAGAAATTGCGGAGTCTAGACATTTTTCGAAACTTTCAAGGGGGGGTGTTGATGGGGGGCCCCTCGCGAATTCCCTTGCATCACCTGTGCCAGCACTTTTTGTGTTTCTTCTTAACTCTCCCCAGACTAGCCCACCCCATAAACTGTCCCAAACTTCGCAAATGGCCTCCGTCGACCTCAAACGGTAGTACATTCTCCTTACCGAAAAACCCCCTCGAGGGGGATCCCTTTGTCCGCGCCTCCACGCTTTAGCGTTTCAAGGTAAAATGCGGCAAGAGTTATTGACACCAGGAGGAAATGTACAGGTGCGAGTTTGGACAGGTTTAAGATTTGCTCTTTCGGCGGCCATAAAGCAAGTACCGGAGAATTCTCGGAGAGCGAGCCCCACGAACGTGCAGTGACATGGCATTGTCTGCTTTCGCGAGTTGCGATGTACTTTTAGAATATGAAAAGATCTAATAGCTGGAAGTGATACGTGAATTTTTCGTTTCTCATGCAATTCTGGCCATTTTTCACCAGGAGAAATTTTTGGAAATTCACATTAAAACGTGTTAATCCATTATCCTATATATATATATATATATATATATATATATATATTAATGCAATAAATACACGTATAGCTTAGTTATAATTACAGGTGTTGCAACTACATGTAGTCCAATATCTGGTGGTGGGGTGTTAACCTAATATAGCTAGAGTGTAGGCCTATAATAAAATAAGCTAACAAATTGAGTTTGGCAATGTTGGCGGTGCCCACCTACCACATGGCATTTCCTTGCTGACAGTAGGGTACTTAGTTGAATTTAATATACTGTAGGCCTACTTATCGAACTAGCATAACAGTTTTTGCAGTTAGTCAGGAATGTTGTGAATTCTCAACTGCTTAGTAATTCTTTCAGCAACATAGCTTGTTATGTAACTGGACAGGATACGTTGTTGATGTATGCTTTGGAAAGGCTTTGCATTAACTGGAAATAAAAGTAAAAGAATAACAACTCAACGCAGGCACAGAATTTTAAAAAGGGGTCATCCATGAAGAACATTCATTTGAGGGAGGGCTGGGGGGGATATAGAGAAGTTTGCATAAACTTGACAGGGAGGAAGGGGTTTAAGAAAAATGGACGTCTAGATAGCTGAATTTCCGAATTTCATATGAAAAGAGTACTGATTGCAAACTAGATAAAAGTAACTGAATTTTAAAAATATATTCTTGTTTACTTCTGACTGTATCTATAATGTATCAGTCGCGATCCTATGCCAATTAATAAATTTAAATTAATATTAAATATTTTGTTCTTTTTAAAAGGGATTATCTATATCGGACCAGAAATGTGAAGGGGGGGGGGGGGAATTGAATTAGCGATTAAAGCCAGACAGTGGTGGACAGGGGAAAAGCAGGGGTCTGAAAACGACGAATATTTAGGAAGTCCTTTATGGATGACCGCAAAGTGAAATTTGTTTCTAATTTTAAGGGATTTTGTTTGCAAATTAAATATTTAACTTCGGCAAACAATTCGAACGGTTGAAATGGCTGTGAACACGAGAATTTTACTATCGTCGTCCATCTTTGTAGATACATGCATTAATCAAATTCGATTGGGCCGAACATACAAATGCGTCTCATGTGAAATCGCTAGTTGGGAAATCACAGGATTCCACTTTCAATTCGAGCTTTATTCCCTGCCCATGCCAAGTATTTCAAATAATAAAACACGAAGAATCGAAATTTGTTGATCCTAGCAATAATTTTTTTCAGGAAATTGAAATGCAATGTATTCCATAATCACAGTAATTGGGCTCGCATTGATGGATGTATCAGACAATGCTGAAACGCAGCATTGTGCCTCCAAACCCTTAATTTTAATCCCGAAAAACGCAGCCAACGTAATGATTGAGGCAAACGCAAAGGTATTTCCACGAAGACAATGTAACGGAAATGCCATTGAAGGTTTTGTATGAATGAATTTGGCGGCATGCAGCTCGTGGAGGTTCTGCAGTTCTTCGCTTGACCAGGTGGCCTTGCCAGCGCCCCCTGCGGCCATTCGTGGAATGCCTGTGCCTTCAAGGGGTACACAGGTGAGGGGGGAGGGAAAGAAGACCACCTCGGTACCTCACCGGTGCTAACCTTGTGCATCTCAACCACCATGTTGAGTAGTGGGTGGGGGTTGCGTGATTTGGCGATGCAATTTTATATCATCGTTTACGTCTTTATATCGTATTAATGATCGGTGTAAGCGAGTCTGTGGTGATTAGCTCATCGAAGATAAATCAAGTTGGCTTTTGTTTTTGCGTGGTGTGGGGTCAAGGGGGGGGGACCACCTTGCCAGGACACGGTGTTGTTGGCAAACGCCTCGTTAAAAGTGTATAAAACCGTTACGTCTGGACTGGGCTGCGTTCAGTCGCTCGCCTTTAAGAACGTGAGACGGCCATTGGGCCCCAGTCTAGACTTCGGGAGTACTCTTGACCGTGGGTCAGCACCTCGTTCGGGGTAAATATGTCTTGCGCTTCTCGGGGCGGGGATCCGTTGGCGTTTCCGTCTGTAATCTGCAGGGATGCTCCATCGCTGGCGGAAAACTTGTTCGCACTGACCTAGTTTTGGACGGCTCTAAGGGGATGATTATCATGTGACATTTCGTCGCTTTGAATCCACGTGGGATGTTCGGATTTCTAAAGCCTGGGACTTTCTGAAGATCATACGCCTTGCATTGTAACATTCGGTGCTGGTTTCTTTGAGATGAAGTTCTGGAGCAAATTGTGAACTGTTGTTGCACGTAGAAATTCAAAAATTCCCTTTGATAATTTTTTTTTATTTAATGACCATCTCAATTTATAGTTATTTACTTTAGAACGTATACGGTAGCCCCATATCAGGGTTCACAAATCGTGTATGCCAGCGTAAATGTGCGAGAGATGTTTACACGCATGTGCAGTATTGATTTTAAAACATCAAAAACTTAAAGTTTAATAAATTTCGCTGTGTAAATTAAAGTATATTTATCGGAAGCCGTGAGCATTATCACAGAAATGACTTGAAGATTGTTCTAGAACTCGTACCTACAATAGTGCTACAAAATGATAAATTCTATATCTTACATAGGGTAGGTACTGGCTTCATACCTCACTCTTTAGCAAGTCCGGCTTTTACATGTTTCAATCCTGTTTATAAATGTTAAAATGCTCCTGAAATGTGTTTAAGCTCTCACCAGGCAAACCACCGTAATCCTGTTTTTTTATAGAAGGGATGTGAGACATTGGAATCTATTTAAAGAACTTGTATATGAAACATCATTTTTGAGGAAAATAGTGATTAACGGATCTGAAAAAGGATCTGATTAACGAGAATACAAATTCTATTGTTTAATCTTTTTTTAAAAAAAATATGCCATTAATTAAAAACAGCCGTGAACTAAAGAATCATGCCTAAATTTTGAAATATCCTGCTGCTTGATTTCTCTATTGGAATTTTGCAATTCAGACTTTTTTACTCTGTTTGTAAAGAAATGATAAAACAAAACTGGCAATTTAACTAATTGCTAATTCACTGGCCTGTTTTTCCGACTTAAATTGGTTGATATCCATTTCAACTCGAGGCAATGTGCTAATTATGTATGGCAAGATTTCTTTCACTGATCTATTGCCAGTAAGCTATATTTGTGACGTCTTTTTCCAAGGATAATATAAATTAAATTGCCAGGAGAAATACAGCCAATTGCATATTTTATTGTGCGACGTTTCGATGCCTTATTTTGTATCTTACTTTGTGCCTGTGGAAGATAAAAAATAAGGTATCGAAACGTCGCACAATAAAATATGCAATTGGCTGTATTTCTCCTGGCAATTTATTTTATAAACTCCAGCCACATGATGACGAGAGTGGATTTCTCGGAAGTTCAACGGAATTTTTCCAAGGATAACTAAAAATATCCGATTTCACTATCCTAAGAAATAAATTTATTTTAGTCTACTTTCAACAATCACGTTAATCCACCTTGCCTATTTCTGAAGGAAAAGGATCGATATGTAAGAGTATCTTCAGCTGTTTAGTTTTGTATTTGTTACCGCACATCAAGGTTTTATCAAGTTCAGTGCACTTGACATTTAGTCTACCCACAACCCTCTGATATCGTGACATGTGCTAGGCGTTAAATTGCGAACGAGGTTGTCATGGCGACCACCTGGGACCTCTCGAAGCTTAAACTCAAATTTGCTGATACCAAGAATCTTACGTGACAATGGAAATGTAGCCAGAATGCCAGCGTTCAACTTTCGATTTGGAACTTTTAACGGACTTGCCAAACTGACCTCTGTGTAGCATAAATCTTGACCTAGATCTCGTAAACCCCAAAAATTATGCTCATTCAGGTGAAAACCATAAAAAAAGCTAGATACACTTGAAATGTTTGATTTGGAACTTGGGAAAGGAAACTAGCGGCTTTAGCGGACCTCATACGATCATTACTAATGATATCATTAATCATGCCATTACCCGAACTCCATACACGATCTTGTTAGATTCTCATCATTACTGGCAAATAATTTACCTAGTAATTAGTAATGTCATTAGAAGCAAGTAATGTCGTGACTAATGATCGGATGGAATTGTCGTCAGTTCTTCTGGCTCAATTTCCAACCTAGACCGGTCTTCCAAGGTATCAAACTGACCACCTCGAACTTAAGACTTCAACCATGGGACCAAATACTGCGAAGCGTGACCTGACAAGCGAAGCTGTTCGCATAACTCAGTTTGGTCTCAGGCAAGGGGGTCCTTTTTGCCACTACTTGTCTCACGAATGTTTTTCTCCCTCCAGGGTTCATCTCTTACTGTGGAAGCTTCCAACTCTCACTCTCAACCTGCTGCCCACGATGTTGACTGCCGGAAACCTTAACCCGATCCCCTCCAACACCATCTCCATGCATCCAGCCGCACCGCCCGCACCTGAAATCATCACCATCTCCATCCAGCCCGACTCCACCGACGACCACCACCTGAACAACAACGGCACCCCCGTGCCTCATCCCACCGGCATGGCCACCCTGAAACCCTGCGACTCCGCCCCCAGCTTCGTCCATCTTTCGGTCAACCCCAACGGCGAGCTGGCCGACGTCCTCACCCTGAACAGCGCCAACTCGGTTAATTCGCTGATCCCCCGCGACGAGCTTTACCTGCAGACCCAGACCCAGCTGAGCGACTCCGACTCAGGGGGACTCCAGTTCGGCAACGGCAGCCCCACTGGAGAAGATGGACATCCGCGGAGTAGCCACGAGGAGAGCGCCCTAGCCATCGCGCTCCAGATCTTCTTCCCCTTCATGGTGGCCGGATTCGGCATGGTGGGGGCAGGACTGCTGCTGGATAATGTGCAGGTAATTCCAGAACCCAGGTTAGCGAAGTTGCACACTCTTCAAAGAACCTTCATCCTACTGAAATCTCTTAAAGAACCTAAAAGGATGCCTACCACGCAGAAAATTTCATTTTTGCGTTTAATACTAGTTATAATTGGTTGTCCACTAGGGTGGGCGTTGTTTTATAATTTATCCCGTTTATTTAGAACAAAAAATAAACTTAAAAAACGTATGCACCCTCCTTCAGAGGCTGCATTGTAGGGAAACTTATTTCCGGAAGTCGCGTAACCTCTTTTTTTTCTTTTTTCAAAAAAAAATTTTTTGACATAAACGGGACGTTTTTAAACTATAAAAAAGCTAGTGGGGGACCAATTCGACATAGTTAGGAAAAAATGACTGCAACAATTAAGTATTTGGAGTAAAAAAATGTCTTTTGCATGGGAGGGAGGGGGTGTGATGTCATACTCCATGGATTCTTTCTCAAACTCTTGATACTTTCAATTTATCAAGGATCCCGACTATTGTAAGACCACAGGTCCAATTTTAAAAACCTGATTAAGCATTGCACTGTTGTTTCTTACAAATCTCAAGCACCGTTCATGGAACTTGTTTTACTTAACGCAGTTCACCTTGTTTACGTTCATTTTGGAATTATTCTCTTCAGGTACATTTTCCCATGCTCTGGATTCTCCGTCATTTTTGCCTAGATAAACATTATTTTAGATCATTTAGTCATTTTAAATTTCCTGTTGCAACAACAGGGAATTTAAAATGACTGGTGAATATTCCACCTACCCTCCCATCCTAATAATTTCTCTTAAATGTTTTCTCGGTTATTGAATGGGTTCTTTCAGAATCATAGAAATCTTCAAAATCTATGAACTTCTCTTCGAAATCCGTTAGTTTTCCTTTGCACAATTGTTTTTTTTAACTCCACAAAGATTTTCACCTTCGATATTATTGTGAAAGATTCTCATTTTGAAATAGAATTCTTCCTTCTAAGTATTCGCCTTCAATATGCAATTCACTATTCTAAGCTCGAAATCATCAACAGCTGCTTATGCAACGCTATTGATTCTTTCGCAAATCCTAAACAACCTCCATGGGGGCTCACCAACCCCACACGCGAACCGATGTACACAATGTCACATTCTGTAATGGGTCGTTAAAAAGATGAGCGTTAAAAATTTGAGAAAGAATAAATGCTGGGTCCTCCCCAATTCCCTTGGCACTGCTCTGTCGTGGTCAGTCAAGTTTGAAGGATTGTTTTGCGTTAAGAAATCATGAAGCAAAACACCATTTCGCAAGTTTCCCTATGCAATTCTGCACAGTTGCACATCAGATCGTTTGGGTTAGAACTCTCCTGTCATCAATCACTATCTTGACATAACCAGACGTCTTGTTAATAAAACGAATCTTGGGCCTTCCTGGGAAATGTCAAACCCCGCGTCTTTTTTTCTCTCTTAAAACCAAGATTAATTTCCTCAAATTTATTTGTCCTTGTGAGGTCCCGGCCTCGGTTGAAACAACATCAAGCCAGTTTCCTGGATGCGATCGATACTAAAGTTCTCAAATCCTGGTTTCCTGGTACTTCCAAGTTCCACGTCCCCTTCCCCGTACTGAAGAAAAATGCCGGTTTCAAATGCTAATAGCGCGATTTCTTGTGCATTTCCAGAACTGGGAAGTGTTCGAGAAGATATCTGCGATAATGGTCCTAGTTCCTGCGCTTTTGGGATTAAAGGGAAACCTGGAGATGACACTGGCGTCGCGGCTGTCAACGCAGGTAAATTGTCTACACAACCCATACCTGTGATACAGTAAAACCTTGCTATGCTGACCAACCTAGGGACCAGACAAAATTGGTCAACTTACTCAGGTGATCATTGTATATAAAATATTTAAAATGCAAAAGAACTTTTCTTTTAATTTCTACACCTAAAACAAAGTAAATTATCATCACTGTTATCCTTTCCACATGGCATATCTCTGCTGACAGTTGAATTGAAATTTACAAAGCACCTAGCTGTCACATATGGTGTAATATTAAATATTGAAAGTACAGTGTCAAGATTACATTCTGAAGCTAGCTTTCATAGTTATCGAAACAATTCGCAACTTATTATGGTTATTCATATGCACTTCAAGGGAAATTTCCCTGATAAAGGGTTCCTTGACTGAATGTTATGCACAAATTAATAACCCTACAGCGGCCAACATACTGAGTTGCTATAGTATGGTGGGATCCCCAAAAAGTGGTCAATGGTCAAGGTGGTCAACTTGACAGGTTGTACTGTATCTCTGCTTTCCCCCGAAAACTGTATTTTCAAGTTATTATTAATATTTTAGGCTAATCTGGGAACGTTTGATAAGCCATCTGACCAACTTACGCTGATTGCTGGCAATTTGGCACTAGTCGAGGTAACGTCACGATGCTGCTTGCTCGACAACTCGCACAGAGCGACCGAACTGATTCTTTATCACAATTGCTTTCTCGTTCATCAGTGTCAGGCCATTGTGGTTGGATTCCTAGCATCCTGGTTCGCCATCCTCATGGGCTTCATCAAGGAAGGCTTGTTTGATGTGAACCACGCATTTCTTCTGTGCGCCAGCAGCATGCTCACCGCCGCTTCGGCCAGTATTATTTTAGGTACAAGAGATTTCTGGAAACCTTGTCAACCGTGGCGGATGTGTGTGTATGTTTGGTAATTTAATAGATTCGGTGTTTTTGTAGGTGTGGCCATGGTAGGAGTCATCATGTTGTCCCACAAGTTCCACATCAACCCAGACAATGTGGCGACTCCCATTGCGGCCAGTTTGGGCGATGTCACTTCTCTGGCCATCTTGGCAGGAATCAGCACCCTTCTCTACGGCATCATGGGTGAGACGCTTGCAGATTATTCGCACCCAAGATCACTGTGCAATACAAAATTTAAATGGGGTGTCCACTGGCATGGAGAAGTCATGAAATGAAATTCAGGTCATGGAAAAGTCAAATTTAAGTTTAGGGTCATGGAATTTTTTATTTCATCGATTAGCAATCCATTTAACCTTAAAGGAATTTCCCTTTAATGTGCTTATTTTCACCTGTTAATTACCAGTATTCCGTCTTTTGATGCTATTTACAGTAAATAGGACAAATAAAGTTGTCCCTTGAATCAGAGGGAAACTTTAAACGCTTTACTGGACAGAAAATTGGTATTCTTCTATGGGCAAGGGTAGAAGCTACCATTTCAACAACAAAAAGAGGGAAAGGTATAAAAATAACTCCCGAGACTTTGCTTGGATAGGTGTGATCATATCACGCGATACCATCTCCGTTATCTTCATCTTCTGACTAAATGGTAGTCTGGAGACCCTGTAGAGATGCCAGTTTTTAACTGTCTTGGATTTTTTTCTTTTTATAATTTGCTTTTAAATGTCTTCATGAAACCAATTACGGTTATTTAATTGCTAACTTTCTTTCAAATGAGTTAAAATTCCATTGGAATGGACGTTTCTTGGAAGTTAATTGAAGAATAGTCATGGAATTTCAGATTCCCAAAACCAGTAGACACCCTGTAGAAGGAAATCGTAACGTGCTACTAATTCTTTGCATTGCTCAAACATTCATTTTCCATTGATCTTTGCAGATAAAATCATTTGGGCTGGCCCCATCATTATCCTCGCGTGTTTGCTCACTTTACCGTTTCTGGTGTACGCCACCATGAGGAATCGCTACACGGCGGAGGCCCTTCGGGTCGGATGGGTTCCAGTCATTTCAGCCATGGTGATCAGCAGGTGGACGCCTTGACCTTGTGCACATTATTCCCCTTGATATCTGATATCAGCTATCTGCGTGCTAAAACTGCAATTTTCTACTTCCCAGTTTTGCCGGTTTCATTCTCGAGGCTGCCGTGACTAGATTCAAAACCTTAGCAATGTTCCAAACCATTGTGAATGGCAAGTATTTTTGCACGAGTTAAAGAACTTCTCAAACTTGGAGGGATTTTAATTTAATGAACTCGTTTTAATGTCGCAGGTGTGGGCGGAAACCTAGTCGCCATTCATTCCAGTCGCATATCAACTTCACTCCACAAATCGGCCACACCGGGCCAACTTCCCTTACTCCATCCACATGTATGCGTCTCCCCTTGTTCAGTATTTTTCAGCAAAGGTTAGTTTCGTTGATGATGACGAATGGTCATGGGATTTTTTTAAACTCTTCGATACTGGACGGGTTCATGGCCACAAGGGCTAATTTAGGTTCAAGTTGCGTACAAGCTAGCGATATGTAATTTCGTTCACTTCAAGGTCATTAGCAGAACCATCCCATATCAAGTTTATGCCACACAATCCTTGAGGACAAGTCAGTTAAAGATGTATCACTGGTATAAACTACTAAGATTACTTCCCATGAAAATCAATTCAGTTCAGTACCCTACAGTCGGCAAGGGGGTAGTATGGTAGGGTTTATAATCAATCAAACTTAATTTATTAGGTAGATTCCACCGCGTTATTGTGGACATCAACATGTTTGCTAAATTAAATTTCTTGTGGCTTAATTAAGGCTATTCCTTGGAAGAAAATTATCGCGTCCAATGGCATGCAAGAAATGTATCCGAACGGGCTCGGATTTATAGTGGCCATAGTGCAATCATTATTTCGAAATAGTTATAAGACTCCCATTCTTTCGTTTCAGATGTCCACACCTCTACAGCTAGGGTGCTGATGATGCTGGTCATTCCTGGCCACCTCATCTTCGCCTACATGAGTTGCTATGGGAAGACGGGTGCAGCCAACCTAACCTTCTCTTTCGTTTCCGTCTACCTCCTGGTTGGCGTCCTCCAAGTTGCTATCCTCCTATACATTTCGTTCATCTGGACCCACTGGATGTGGTCCCTGAAATTGGACCCCGACAACTGCTCCATTCCCTTCCTGACTGCCTTCGGCGACCTCTTTGGCGTGGGATTGCTCACCATTGGCTTCCTGTTCTTGGTGCTCATTGACGAGGAGGACATCGGAGTCGGTTATTGAAGCCGCGGGCCATCCCCTTCGGTTCACTAGTCGTACCATAATTGTAGTTCCCTCTCTGTGAGCTATCAAAGCTGCCGAGATTGCACTGCATTTTAGCAATAATTATACGTTCGAGGGTCTGGCGCCGACTTAAGCGGCGGACCTTCACTCCTGACCACCTTGCCGACCACTCTTGAGTGTCGGCGCCATGCTTTTGGTAACGGCACTTGCTGTTAGCAAAGATAGATCATATTGGTCCGGCTGTTTTCTCCTTCCCTGATGTTCCTCCTCGACCGCACTACCCTTCAATCTTCTTCATCAATTTCTCTCTTTGTTAACTGGGTGTTTCTTTCGAATAACGTAACTTATTTCCTCCTTTTGGGTTTCCACGCACGTGTTCGCCATTTTTTTTCTGCTATTAACGGTGAGGAGAAATCCACTGTCCCCTTTTGAGATGTGTAACGATCTGGTGAGCATCTTTTTGTTGGCATGAAGTACTTGCATTTGCGGTTTTGGCAAGATGCAGTCTTTGCGGGTGTCTGGGCCTCCTAATGTTCTTGGAATTGGGGGCTGAAGACTACATAATTGTTTAGACCTGAACCTCAGAGCAGCTTGGTTGCTCGTAAAACTGCATGCCATACTCCCAAGATGGCGGCCAAGATAATAGGCATACACCACCTTGGAAATGCTGCGACAAAATGCTTTGCAGATTGCCATGCACATATTTGGTGGCTGTTGTTCCTGATGGAACTGCGGTGAAATACGTTTGATAAGATGGGGCTTAGTAACATTATGGCAAAAAAACTGGAATAAAAATGCCATTTTGCCTTTAGATACTGAAATTTTTTTGATAACATATCTGCCCTTAACGGCTGTTATGAGGCAAGCTGTTGGACAACAAGATAATAAATTTGGGCTAAATTTGCATTTGTTGCCTCATTGATCTGTGTGCTTAACCGCGTGGTTTTGTTCCCTTTTAGGTGCAGATTAGGTAGCTCTCTGAGAAATTTAAAAGACAAAGCAAATTTAGATTTAAACAATATAGGTACTTATTTTTTTAAAGTCCGCTGTATTTAATGCCCCGTTAAGTGTCTAGCTGGTTTCGTAGATCATGTCATGCTCCTATTGGCTGTTAATTGCGCTTCCCATTGCCTTATTTAAGCCCAGTAACCGTGGAATTTGTACGTATACTTCATTGGGAGCAATAATTTAAGCAGATACGTGGTAGAAATTGTGTAGCAAAATCTGTATTAGAATGCCAGCTGGGAATGCTTTTCAAGCAGGTAATATAAGAAAACACAATGCTGTTATCTGGTGCTTGTGTTAACCCACTGTGATGTTGAAACTGTGAAACACAAATCCTCGGTTTGGGGAAATCTCCCATCTCGCATAATTGCAAATATAAATAGCAAATTTCACAGATTCTAATGGGCGTTTTTATATTCATGCATATTGGAGTTCGATTCTAAGCAATTGCATGACTGTGATTGTTGCAGGAAATTATGAAATCTTATTTTTTACAAGTTGACTTGTAAGAGTTAGGCACAATGCGTTTTTGTTGAAATTTTTTCCATCTTTAGCAAAATTGTGATCATTGCTGATAGTGGCTGAGCAGATTTCTAGAGTTCTGAAAAAAAAAATCGATGGAAACTATTTGGGACTAATCAATAGTAAAGGTTATTTTCCGTGAATATCTTAAATAGCTGTGAGTGCATTTCCTGAAACTTATCCAAAAGTTGAGATTTATCACTAGTTTCTTAAGTTGCTTGATAATGCATAAAACACTAACTACTCTAAAATTGTTATCTAAAAATTCCATAGTGAGTTGTTCAAACTGTACTACCACTTATTAAGGCTATGAAACCATTCTTGATACATTCAAACAATGTTGCTTTTTATTTCAAGCTGATTACTAAGGTTCACTGTTGGTGAGCCGAATGCTGGTAGTTGTTGAAATGGGACCATTTCCCTAGGCTGTGAAAGTTGATGTAAGAAAGCTAGCTGGATAAAAGTTATCCACTTTTGTCACTTCGTCGTGCAACTGTTTCTTTAAAGTTTATTGTTCGTTTGTGAACTAGGGTCACATTTCCAGCGAGCTAAGTTTTGTAAGAGACCCCACTGAGGGGGAGTCTGTCTTCGAGTGCTGCTACAGGGGTGAGTCTGTGCTCAGGGAACTTTAGAAAATCGGCACAATTTTACAACCGATCCATGGACCAAGTTGATTTGCCCCAATGTGCAGCACTCTCCGGCAGGACTCTGGGCTGTTGTTCGTTAATAGATGTGAAGCTTGCAAGAAATAAATCTTTAGCGAAACTAAGGCCGTTGTTCTCTTTACTCCGTTTCTTTCCAAATCAAAAGTACTAGTGAGGTTTGTGGGACCTACCATTTCAAGGACAAATGTAGTTAGAATCCACTAGTAAGATTTACTTTTAGTGCATTCATGAATCTCACTAAATGCCCAAGAAGTGAAAACCAGGTAACACATTTTTATTCAATTACTTATTAACAATGCTAATTTATTTTCACGATGTAGAATGAATTATAAGCTAGTACACTAAAGTATTTCACATAATTTGAAAATGTCTACACTAAAGTATTTCACATAATTTGAAAATGTCTGTCTTTTGATCATAAAAAAATAAAAACAAGTAATTGCACAACCAGAAAATTATTAATCAAGATAATTTATTTAGATTGCAAAAAAAATTGTTCCCAATCGAATCATTCCCTTCCAGCAGGTGTACTAGGATCAATTTCTTCGATGATCTTTCTAGCAATTTTTGTTTTATGTTCAGGCCTACATAAATGGTCATCATTTTCTAACTCTGAATCACTGCTGTCGTCGTCACTTTCCCTCCCACTATCAGTCATCGCATCATTTTCGTGTTCCACTAATGCCAAGTTCTAGAACACATGAAAGCAAATTTAAGGTAAATGTCTGTTCTGGGAAAAATAACGTTATACAGTATATGGCTTGTATTTGGTTTTACCATATCTACAAATTGGTCGGACTCGTCCACGTTATCAATATGAAAACTTGATGGGTCTGCCCCATTAGCAATCGCTGTGTTTATCTCATCATTAGCTTGCTTTATTAGCGGCAGGAAGCTCGTAACTTTGTTCAATGCTGAGAATCAATGCATTAAAAGTTTACATTTTACGTAAACTTACCAATTACGGTTCGCAGACTTAACGTAGGCCTACCGATTTAATACACATGCACATGCTCGGCAAACGACCTCATAATAAACCATATTACGTGTACCTGCACTTCGAGACATCCTTGAAATTAGAGGTTTACTACCGCTCTGTGTAGGTTTTTCGTGAAACATGTTGGAAATATGGACATCTTTAGAAACTTAAACAAGAATAATATTCAAAGTCATTGGTTGATTCAAGCAAAAGCAACACTTCATGCACACTACTCAATCACAAAAAACTGACGAAAATTTCCAATTTGAACATTTTTACACTGTAGTAAATATTTTACCAGCATTGTGTTCGATTTGAAGAAGTTCCTTCGAACATTTTGGCTGTAATATCTGAATTTCGCTTTTCTGACAAGTAATTTTGGACATCTTCGCATTCAAACTAGGAGATTCACGTGCTTCTTTAGATGCTGCCATTTTGTATTTATGATAGACGGCGAATGAGCCGGTACAGTGTAAGCCGAAACCGAAATGCTTTCAAAGAAATGCTGTTAAATGAGAAATGATTGCGTTGGCTTCGGCTAACCATTGTGTTGGCAGCACACATGTAAAATGCAGATTCAAAGGCGCTTCAACCGAGCTCCTCCTTATTGCGACTTATTCAAATTGGAGCGCTCCGATCGCTGAGAGCCGTCCATATATATCGTCTAATAATTTAGAATTAAGTGCAAAAAAGCATTTTTTCGGAGAATGCTTTACTCATTTTATATATAATATCTTTAAAATTCTACATTGTTTATCTTAGAATAATTTTTTCACTTAATTCGAAATTATCAGGATAATATAAATATTGATTATTTTACAAGGACGACTATTATGGAGAGTCCTTAATGGCCGGTAAGCCCTCATGAGAAGTGCTATTATTTTGAATTTCGCTGAACGATAACAATCAATTTTCTCGCCGGTGAATTGTCAGATTTCTAAAAGTAGGTAAAAGTTCGTCAGTTTGAATGCGATATCTTGGTTTCTAATAAGAAGTAGTTAAAAATAGTCCTTGTACCGGGTAACTGTACTTTAAAAGAATGGAACTAACGGAGTCGAACTTGCGTACCTTGACCACTTATTTGGAGCAAACTTTGTCTCCGAATAACACTGTTAGAAAACCAGGTAAGGAATCGGTTTTGTTTAATAAAATAAGAAGCTTTTCAACGTGTGTGTCCATTATTACAGCAGTACTTTTTATTTACATAACTGCGTTTATTCTTGGATAATGCTGGGCCTAATTTTCTCAATATCCACTAAAATTGTGTTCTGGGTTAAGTTCTGGCTGTATTTATAAGCTGTAAAATCCAAATTGGTCGACTTGTATTGAGTATGTTGAAAATGGAATGAATGAAAATAAATCTAAAAACGTGTTTAGTTTAAGATGATGAAGCGAAATATGACTCTTTAGTTTGATTACTAGGCAGTCATAGATGCACCTTGTATATAAAGGACATTGCTTGATGATTCGAATATGATGAACGTAGGTTTGATTTGATCAGGGTAGGGTAAATATACATGTACTTGCACTTGAGTATAGGCTGCTTGTACCATATCATTTGTACATATATTAGGTAATTAGATGAAGTATAAGGTCAGACTATTATTTTCTACAGGGAGATTGACTTTACTGACCTTTCAGTGTTAATTCATATTTGAATATTGCTTTAGCGGAAAAGTTCCTAGAATCGGTGGAAGGAAATGCGGGGTATCCTGTCTTGTTGCTGAATCTGGTTAGCAAGAGCGAAGTCGCACTGACCATTCGAGTGGCAGGAGCCATAGCCTTTAAAAATTATGTAAAAAGAAACTGGGCAGTTGTAAGTTAAGCTTTAGGATGAGGCAGTCACGCTTATCTGCAGTTGTGATCCTCACCGTTTTTTTTCGTGTGTTTACAGTGCGAAGATGGGGGTGGCAACAAGGTAAGCTCATCAGATCGGATAGCGGTGAGGGAATTCATCATCGAGCTGATGCTGCAAAGTCCTGAACAGATCCAAAGACAGGCATGTGTTTTTCATATATGATTTATTTGCACATGTGCTTAATGGCATGACGTTGATAGATTGCTATCTTTCTAGTTGAGCGATGCAATCAGCATCATCGGACGTGAGGATTTCCCGGAGAAGTGGCCGGACTTGCTCCCCAAGATGATCAGTAAATTTCAGAGCGGTGATTTCCATGTCATCAACGGCATCTTGCATACCGCACATTCTTTATTTAAACGGTAGTTGATAATAAATTTGCCTCAGTCGCCGTTTAAGCTTTAGCAGAATCACATGTAAGCAATCTATTTTTTTTCCTTTTATAGCTACCGATATGAATTTAAATCGCAGATTTTGTGGACGGAAATCAAATTCGTGCTGGACAATTTTGCCCAGCCATTCACTGATTTGCTGAATGTACGAGAACATTAGTTTATCGTTTTTTTTGTTTTGTTCAATTATTTCCGATTGGATCTCTGCTTATGCTTATTTTGCTCGTTAGGCCACAATGGAGCTGGCTACAACTCATGCCAGCAATCCTGATGCTCTCAAAGTGATATTCAGTTCCCTCGTTATGATTGCAAAGATTTTTTACAGTCTGAATTTCCAGGTGAGACCTGATCCATCAATAATCCGGTAACAGTAGCATTTGCTTGTTCAAAATATTAATTGATGTTTAACTTTATTGAAACAGGATTTGCCAGAATTCTTTGAAGATAACATGGCCATGTGGATGAAGCATTTCCTAACATTATTAACCACTGACAACAAGTTGCTTAAGACTGATGTAAGTTTTCAAAAATAAGTCAGTGCCCTATTATCTGACTTAGCTAACCTACTAAAGAATTTCTCTGATGAAAATGCTGGGAGTGGTTTTAATAAAATGCTCTTAGACATTATCGAAATCCCAAAGTTTTAAGCTGTAGTTAGACGTTAAATTACATGATTAAACCAGCTATTAAATCGCCTTGCTGTGAATATTACTTAATTATTGTGGCTGAAATGGTTGTTTTTTAAAATTGTTAGAATGCTGCTATTTTAAACAGTTATATTTCTCTACCTATGATTCTCGTTTTCCTTATACAGCTGGACGAAGAAGCTGGCTTGCTTGAAGAGTTGAAATCTCAAATATGCGACAACATTGGCATGTATGCTCAGAAGTACAACGAGGAGTTTCAACCATACTTGCCACAGTTCGTGACTGCTGTTTGGGACCTGCTCATTACGACTGGATCACAAGTGAAATACGATCTGGTAGCGTTAGAGTTGCTGGTTTACAATGCTGTGTCATAGTTTCGAGTGCCATTTTATAATGTCATATCTTTTATTCACCACTCCGTCAGTTGGTCAGCAACGCCATACAGTTCCTGGCATCAGTGGCTGAGAGACCGCAGTACAAGAGCTTGTTTGAAGACACCAACGTCTTGGGCAGCATCTGTGAGAAAGTCATTTTGCCCAACATGCAGTTTCGAGGTTCGTTTTCTGTGTGGTTCTTTTAATTTCGGTTATAGTAAAAGCATTTTCTCGAGTGTGTTTTTCCTTTTCCAGATTCTGACGAAGAACTGTTTGAAGACAATCCAGAAGAATATATCAGGCGGGATATTGAAGGCTCAGGTGGGATTGGATTTCTTTTGTCGTTTGCTGGTTACTTTGATTCCAAATGAATGGAATGTTCTATTTAGACGTCGACACTCGAAGGCGGGCAGCGTGCGATCTGGTTAAGGCTTTATCCAGGTACTTTGAAACACAAATCACTGCTGTGTTTTCACAGTATGTGAATAGTATGCTACAGGTAGGTGAAGCACTTCTGTGAATGTGTCAAACTAAAAGTTTTGATTGAAAAGCCATGTTCCTTGTTTTTAAAAAAAAAAATTTAAATTTTTTCCTAGAGCTACAACACCAATCCGAAGGCAAACTGGAAACATAAAAACGTGGCCGTCTATTTGGTGACATCTCTGGCTGCAAAAGCTCAGACAGAAAAGGTGTGCATCAAACTTTTTATATCTATTGCGAGATGCTGCTTCGATGAAAATTCGTATTTTTAATGGCTTTAAAAACATTTAATGGCAGGGCAATGTTGTTGAAAATCAAGGAATTTGCAGTTTAAAATACAGTAGAGACCATTGCTAGCTGGTAATTAGTTAATCCCAAAATTAAGATGTGGCAGTAGTTGTATGTCATATTTTTGCATCAGTCACTAATGTTGGAAATTTTACCTCTGGGGAACCTTGTACTTGTAGAAATTTGGTCTAAATTGCTGTTAGGTACCCCTTCGTTAAATGATACGTTATCCAAAACTGACGGTAATCTTGTGGTTCATTTAGCATGGAATCACGCAGACAAACGAACTGGTCAATATCAAGGATTTTTTGGAGGAATTCATATTGCCTGACTTACGGGATGCAAACGGTAAGAAGCAACGTCCGGCTTTGCTCAGTTCCCTCACCAAAGCCAACATTTTATTCTATCGCTCACTCGATCTCTGGCCTCTCTAGTTAACGATATGCCGGTCATCAAAGCGGATGCGATCAAGTACGTGATGATCTTCCGAAACCAGCTTCCCAGGGAATACATCCTGGTCGCTTTCCCATGTATCGTTAAGCTGCTGCAATCGACTTGCCAGGTCATTCACACTTACGCTGCACATGCCGTGGAAAAGATTCTGCTGATCCGAGCCAGTGACGGAACTGCAAGGTACTCCTTTTTGCTTTCACGTTTGGAGTTTTATTTTCTTGCAATTGTTCCTGACAAACCGTTGGCCATTCTTAGCTTCAAGGCACAGGATATCCATGGTTTCGCTGATTCCCTTCTCAGGAATCTCTTCAATGTGATGACGCTTCCTTGTTCTGGCGAAAACGAGTATATTATGAAAGGTATGGCAGTTCATGGCTGTGCAGATCAAGTTAAGGAATTGATGACTTATTGTTTAATGAATTTATCGTGCAGTTAATCAAGCTTAATTTTTTTTACTTTGTTTTGTATGAAATAATCGCTCGTAACAGTTCAGGATTTAATGTTTTTTTATCACATTGCAGCAATAATGCGGACGTTTTCGACTCTTCAAGAAACCGGAATTCCGTTTTTGGCGACCTATCTGCCAAATCTAACCACAATCTTGACTCAAGTCTGCAAGGTAGTGATCAGCTGATAATGAGGCTACTTCACAAAATATATTACGAAAGAATAAAACCAGCTAGCATGACTTAAGAATTTCGACTCATTTACACTGATATTGAAATTCATATAAAGGTCAATGCTAAGGTGCCCCAAGGTGCTGGGTTCCAACCCCATCATATAATTAGGATGCATTTAATTTTAACTCGTATAATTCATTGTTCATCTTCCAAGGGAGAAATGTCCTGAACAGAAAAATCATTTTATTAACCATATTGACCTTAACATTACACAGAACCCAAGCAAGCCACATTTCAACCACTACCTTTTTGAAACATTGAGCCTGTCGATCCGCATTGTTTGCCGTGCGAACCAAGCAGCCGTGGGATCGTTTGAAGAGGCCCTGTTTCCCATCATTCAGGAAATTCTTATCCAAGACGTTTTAGGTAATGCTTCCTAATTTGGCTCCGTTACTAAGAAGGATTTGCCCTTTTTATTTTATTATTATTGATATGTGTGTATTTTTGTTGGCAGAGTTTATCCCATATGTGTTTCAAATCCTCTCTCTGCTGCTCGAGCAACACGAGTCGTCTATCCCAGAACCCTACATGGTACTGTTCGCCTCCCTGCTGGTGCCTAGTTTGTGGGAGAGGCCTGGTAACGTTCACCCTCTGGTCAGATTGCTGCAGGCGTACATTGAAAAGGGATCTCAGGGAATCATCGCTGGGGAGAAATTGGTATGTTAGACGTGTTTTGTGAATTTTAGGCTGTTGATGCATAATTTCTCTTGTCTTTTTTGTTTTTTTCTTTTCTGAAATAAAAAGAGCGGTTTACTGGGTGTCTTCCAAAAATTGATCGCATCAAAAACGTTTGACCACGAAGGCTTTTTCCTGATTACCAGCATACTAGAACACGTCACAAGGTACGTTGTTGGCTCGATTTTGGGGCATACAATATCACAAAGGGCATGTTTGAGATTGGTCTAATTGTCCTCTTTTGCGTTTTCAGTGAGGCTCTTTCACCGTTCCTTCGCCAAATTTTCCTCCTGCTGTTTCAGCGACTGCAGAGTTCCAAGACCACCAAGTTCATCAGATGTAATGAACTCCAACTGTCGTTTGTCCTGTTATTGAATCAACACTTTATTTACCGTGTATTCTTTTGTTTTCTTGTAGGCTTGCTTGTATTTTTCTCTCTCTTCGCGGTAAAATATGGCGCCAATGTTTTAGTGCAAACCGTAGACTCAATTCAACCAAGGTAAGAAGCCGTGTTTTTCAGCTGTAAAGATCATTGCAATGAAATGCAATTCTCGTTTTTTATTATTCCGTTTTCGTTAATTCGGGAATTTCATTCTTGTAGAATGTTTGGAATGGTCTTGGAGCGGCTTTTCATCACCGACGTCCAGAAAGTATCTGGAAGCATCGAGCGCAAAATCTGCGGGGTCGGTATCACCAGCCTTCTGTGCGACTCTGAAGCCTTGGTATCGGGCGAGTATGCAAACCTTTGGTAAGAAGATCATCAGCTTCTTTTCTTCGTGATTTAATCCTTGTTCGGAGGGTCGCTGATTCTATGGTGGTGGTATTTCTACCTTAGGACACCGCTGTTAAAGGCGTTAATCGACCTTTTTGAACTTCCTGAGGACGATTCAGTGCCAGACGATGAGCACTTTGTTGAAATTGAGGACACGCCCAGCTATCAGACCGCTTACTCGCAGCTTGTCTTCGCCTCCAAGAAGGAGCAAGATCCTTTCGGGGAAACTGTTCCAAATGCTAGGACACATCTTGCCCTTAGCCTTCAGAAACTTTCAAGCAAGAAGCCGGTGAGATAAATTACCATGCACGTCTTGTCTCTAGTCATTACGTTGACAGATTCTCTGGTGAAATACATTTTCATCAAATGGTAACTTACTTTTTATGTTAAGAAACTAAAGATTTTAAATGTAGTTATCAAGGGGATATTCGTGATGTACAAAACTGTTTTGGAAAAAAGCTTTAGTTACAGATAATATATCATTTATTGAAGCTAATGCTGCAGAACCTTTTTCGATCTTAAAATATGTAATTGCAGCAGAAATATGGCCAAAATATGCAATAGACAATCACGTGATTGGTGGTTTGGCAAGTCTTATTGATGTTTCAAAATTTTTTTTCCAGATTTCATCTCTGATTTCAACTAGTCTCGAATCAAATTCGTTACAGTTTCTTCAACAATATATGCAAGCGGCAAATGTAACCATCAGCTAAGTTGTCATAATTTTTTTCTGCGCTATTTTTTTCTTCTTGCTTTAATAAAGTATTTGTGAAATGTTTTTTTAAAAAACCTTTTGTTCTTCTTAATCGTCAAAAATTGATAAATATAACTGATTTGAATTATATGTATGATGATCAGCAATGAGACAGCATACTGTCAGTTAATTAAAGAAAAGTGTATACTTCTGAAATCAGCATATGCACTAAGACGTTATCACATGGTCGCACCCCAGGAAGGCGGTATTTATAGATGCAAATGTGAAACAGTCCAGAAAACAAAACTTCAGTCAGAATTTTGCCCAGTGGTTAGCTGCTTAATCCAATGATCAGGAAGGTTATACATGCATATGGCACCATATGAAAAGGACCCACATGTGCAAACAAGTTTTTGGTGAGGAATCTGCATAAAAATACCAATGTAAAAAATATTAAAAAAGAGCTTGTCGAATTTTATCATGCCAATAACTCCATATCAAAGATATGGATCCTTATCATATACATGTACAATGCCTCATATTATCTGACGGTTTGTTGTCTCGCATCCAATAAAAGTTTAGATAATTGGCTGGATCTACTGTCTATCGAGGAAATGACGTTTCTTTCTATTTTGACACATGTAGACAGATTATTATCATTTATTTGCAGTTTTAGTGGAGAGAAAAAAACTCGCAGGGGGCAACCAGGTTTGAACTGGTGACCCTTCGATCTGCAGTCGAATGCTCTACCACTGAGCTATGCCCCCTTATGTCTAACCTTATAAAAATAGCAACATAGAACAAATAACATTTTTCTAAAGTGTTCGGATCCACATTTTAATGTGAAAACTTGAATAGTTAATTTTGAAATGATTTTTATGTATCATATTTTCGATAATATTGATTGGTAGCAGTTAAGCAAAGTTCGCATGTGTCGCTCGCCTGAGGGCGCTACGAGCTGATTCTGTGATGTCACGTAGATCGTAGCATGACCGTAGGCACCGGCGGCGTCGAGTAGATCAGTCGGGATTTTCGATTTTTCGTCTGTGTTATATTACATGTACAGTGATATTTAGTTTTGGCAGCATTTCACCATGGCCAGCACTCGGGTCATCGGATCCCTTAAGTCACTGCCGTATTCTAGGTTTAGGGTATCGAAAGTAGCAGGTAGGACTGGCGTTTTTGCACGCAATTTTCTAGTCTGTGGTTTCTTTCCCGGCCTCAGGTCCACGAGAATTCCCCCATCCAAACGCATTGTTCAAGGTTTAAAAAAGGTTAAAAGCGCGCCTCATTCTGCTTATTATAAATTGCTTTGAGGTGGGTTGAGAGCGTTTTACACGTGAAGGTTTTTTTCTGTCGGTCTATCGTAAACTTTGTACCCCGAGAAGAGAGGCGACTTGCTAATCATTGCAGTGACGTCATGCGACATTTTTAATAGGGTCGTTTCGGTACTCATTCGCAGTCGAAATGTAAATTGTTTAGGAATTTTATTTTGTCGTCAGTACTGGATATAGCATTAACAAGGAGGAAATAGCTCCTTCCCATGTATGACCCCAAATTTTCGTGACATGTAAATAGGGGTCATTCATAAAGGACCGGAAGAGGGGGTTCAAAGAAATGGGATGTCTGGGCGGAGGGTTGTTTAATAAAAAAATCGGAGAGGGGGTCTAGAAATCATAAAAATTCCTAGTCGACTTTTATGGATTTCAAAATGATTAAGTGATTAACCTGTAGTTGATGGTATATTGAAATATTTATTTTGCTGGTGCCCTAAGGGGGCGTCCATAAAGGACGTCTGGCGGGGAAAGGAAGGGAAAGGGGGAGGGGTTTGCGAAAACCGGACACTGCCGGACAGGGCGGGGGTTCAAGGAAATAAGACGTCCAGATAGTCAGCTGGGATTTCCGATTTTAATGCAGAAAGAAATGACTGAAAAAAAATGTTTTTCTTTACTTCTGACAGTGATTATGATAGGTATCACTATCGATCAGAATGAATTTGAAATTTAATTATGCATTGTGTTCAATGTGAAAACATTTTTCAAATGGGACAGGACATACGAGGGGGGAGGGGGTGTTAATATAAAACCGGACATGGGGAAGGACTGTCTAAAAATCATGAAAATCCCAGGAAGTCCTTTATGGATGGCCCATCACTGAAACTTCCAGGGCTGAGCGGTGGGGAGTGCAACAATAAATGATTTTCAAAATGATGAACCTGTATTAAATGCAATATCTGGATGCATTTATTTTGCTGTTGCAATTTTAACATTTATTTAATTTGTAGGCTGAAATACTAAGTGTCGCTCTGGGGGAGCACCTTACCCCTGTATTAACCCTGTATTGAATGTAATACTAATCCTAATCCAATTGTATAACATAAAATATTTTATGCCTATAGAATGATGCTTAGTAAATACAAGCAATGCATGTAATAATTTTGTCATTCCATTTATTGGTAATAAGCAAATGACAGCATAGCTGTGATTATAGTAATATGTGTAAAGAACAAATTTGTACAAACTGTTAAAATAAAGAAGTGCTAATTCAAAGGAAATTGTATGGATTGTTTGTGCTTATACATGTAACAAGTTTATGTACTCGATAGTTTGTTGCACATCGCTAGTTACAGCTTCGATCGATTAATGATCGACAGCCCTTTAAATCGAAAGTATTAAGAAAGGTTCTAATAAAGCCTAAAATGTGTTATTTTTTTAGCCATTAGTCGATTAGCTACAAGTTTCCAGCAGGCTTTAATTGCGGTGCAATGAGTTCATAATTTTGATATTTCTTTCTCAGGTTTATGTCATAACAGATTCTTCTCTTTATCCCGACTTTCATGCGGTAAGTGTATATTTTGCCACTGTGAGCATATCCATCATACCAATGCTGCATTTTAACACTGAATGTCTTGTTACAGCCCAACGAAAAAACATGGAACGGTCCATAAAACAGGGTGTCGCCATTTTCAAAATTAATTGTCCCGGTGCAAAGGTTAGTTTCACTCAAGTTCATAATTACAAGCCCATTTGGTAGTTTGGACAATTCTTTAACATTAATATTCGTATTCTGATTTAATAGATGAACACATTAAACGAAACGATGATGACGGAAGTTAAAGAAGAACTAGCCTTAGCCAGAAACGATCCCAGCATCAAAAGCATAGTTATCATATCTGGAAAGCCTGACAATTTCATTGCTGGAGCTGACATCAAGTGAGCGAATTTTTCTTCATTGCTTTTGAATGTATTGGAATTTTGCTGAATTGTTTACATTTAGATTATTGTGATGGTCTGATATGTGACTTTCTCTTTTAGCATGTTGGCCTCATGCAAAACTGCTGCTGATGCTGCGAAAATTGCTCGTGAGGGTAAAGAAATCATGGATGAGATGGAAACGTTTCCTAAACCTATAGTTGCAGCCATTAACGGTCCATGTCTTGGCGGTGGGTTAGAGGTACTAATGCTAGATCATCATTACTTATTCATTATAAGAAAACTTCTGGAAATTTGTATTTAAGTGTCAAAAAAGTGTACATAGCTTGTTTTCATAGATTCAGTTGGTGTTATAAAATTTCGGACGATTTTATGTACAGTGTACAGTGTATATAAAAGACAATGCATTATCAATGTCATTTATCTTTTTCCAGCAGTTATCATACTTATTATGTAATTTAAAGTGCAGACTTTAAAAAGCACAAAAAAAGTTTGCAGTTACTTGCATATAGAGTATAATCTTGCTTTGTTTTTTGGAAATTTGACACTCAATAATAATTAAGGCTCGAGGAAATTCTGCCTCAATGTAATGTGGCGATAGATGACCTTTAAATTGGTAGACATATTTATAAATCATTTCATCACTTCTGAATTCCTTATTGTTAATTTCTTCTTGCATAAATTACTTTTCAATCAGTTGTTAAATTGGCCATGGTCTGAAAAATCGATTTGTAGTGCTTGTCAATAATTTTCCTTATTTGGAACCTCAAGTGTTTTGTTACTACATTTATTATAATTATTTGGTTACAAAATTTCCCATACGTTATTAGGTTGCCCTCGCCTGCCACTACAGGATAGCCACAAACACCCGAAAGACCGCCCTGGGCGTACCCGAAGTCATGCTGGGAATCTTACCAGGTGGTGGTGGCACCGTGCGCCTGCCCCGTCTTGTAATGTTGCCTGATGCCTTGGACATGATGCTCACCGGAAGGCAGATCAAAGCAAACAAGGCCAAGAAAATGTCACTCGTCGATTTACTTGTCGAACCCCTAGGTGAGCATTTTGACTTCCTTTTAGGTCCTCTAGTATATCATGAAACTTTGCACACACTAACTTAGTTTTTGATTCCAGGCCCTGGTTTAGTACCCCCTGAACAAAGGAATGTAGAATACTTAGAGGAAGTAGCCATCGGTATTGCGAGGTAACTTATTGATTTTATTAAAATGTGAATATTGTAGTGTAGATTTAGACTCCATTTAACAATCGTTTAACCTTTGCTTCTATCTCCATAGAGCATTAGCAGATGGGAAAATGAAGATAGAACGCAAGAAGAATCTAGTCCAGCGTAAGTTACAGATCCTTCGATAAAGTTTGGGTTTATATACTGATTACTGATCTGATACTTGTGCTTGTAATTTGATGTTCAGGGTTGACAGACTATGCGATCGGCTTCCAATTTGTGCGCAATAAGATCTTCGAGAAAGCCAGGAACCAGGTGATGAAAATGAGCCTGGGTCTCTACCCTGCCCCTCTGAAGATCATCGAAGTGGTCCAGACAGGATTCGACAAGGGAAAGAAGGCTGGATATGAGGCGGAGAGCATTGGATTCGGAGAGCTTGCAGTGACAAAGGAGAGCAAGGCCCTCTTCGGCCTGTTTTATGGCCAGACTGAATGCAAGAAGAACCGCTTTGGAGTCCCACAGAAACCAGCGAAGTAAGCTAGCCCATGCATAATTTTAATGATGCCTTGAGTAATTAACATTACTCATTCGTTACATTGACGTTGTAGCTGGTACCTCACTCACATGGGTACTACTGTAAGATTCGGTGGTCTGAAGCAATGATGAAACTTAATTACACTTATTCCTCCAGAAATTTAGCTGTTCTGGGAGCTGGATTGATGGGTGCTGGCATCGTTCAAGTCAGTCTGGACAAGGGCTACAATGTCATCATGAAGGACATGGACCTGAAGGGCCTCGGAAGAGGGCAGAACCAAATCCAGAAGGGATTCGATGGATCTGTGAAGAAGAAGAGGCTCACTGCGTAAGTGTTCCATGTTTTGCAATTGAAATGGTTAATCACTTGATAGCATAAACATGGTAATGGCAGTCTGAAACATAAAAATCCTGTACATCGGCATGCCAATGCAGCAGGAACCTATCGTTTTTAACATAGCACCTTCTTGACTTAATGTGTATCTTTCTGCAAAGAAACATATTATAACACCGAACCCTACCAACACTGAAAAAAACGTGTGCATTTATGATAGGCACGAGAGGGACGTTTATCTCTCAAAGCTAGACCCTGTCATAACGTATCAGAATTTCGGCAACGTTGACATGGTCATCGAAGCAGTGTTCGAAGATGTCAATATCAAGCATAAGGTCCTCAAGGAATGCGAAGCAGTTATTCCGCCCCACTGTATTTTCGCCTCAAACACATCGGCCTTACCTATCGCCAAAATTGCTGCTGCCAGCAAAAGGCCAGACAAGGTGAGCAATGATTTAAAACCGCCACTACCGTGAAAAAGCTCCTCACTGCTATATGACGTCACGCTTTATTATGAACAAAACAATTTTATAAAATCCTCCTTAAGGTTATTGGTATGCATTACTTCTCACCTGTGGACAAGATGCAGCTCTTGGAAATCATCACCACTGATCAAACGTCCAAGGACACTGCTGGTAAAGAAAAGCGAGAATCCGTTGCACAAAACTACAGTTTAAAATGTAAGATTCACCATTTATTCCTCGTCCCACAGCCTCCGCCGTCGATGTCGGCTTAAAGCAAGGCAAAATTGTGATAGTCGTCAAGGACGGCCCAGGGTTCTACACGACGCGGATCCTGTCGGCCATGATGGCCGAGGCGATTAGGGTGCTCCAAGAAGGTGTTGGTCCCAAGAAGCTGGATTCGCTTACCAAGAAGTTTGGCTTCCCTGTCGGGGCGGCCACTCTAGCTGATGAGGTTGGCCTGGACGTGGCAGCGCACATCGCCGAGTATTTAAGCGGCGTTTTCGGGGAAAGGTTTGCCGGAGGAAATGCAGGACTGCTCAAGGAGCTCGTTGCTAATGGATATCTAGGTAGGGAAATGCCCATTTTTCTTTACAGATACATTAATTGGGTTTTTTATGGAATTTTTTACACAATTATCCAGCCATGTTCCTTTTAATCCACCCCTTGAACAAAATTTTAAGTTTCACTTATGCCACCATTAAATCGTTAGTCTGACAGTTGGCTGCACTGCCATACACACCTTATTCGATAGAAATTCACAGAAACGTTTCTTAGTGCCAATTTAACCGCTTTTAATATCAACCTCTACAACTTTCTAATTGAAATTTCTGCTTTAAATTCACCGGGTCATGAGATTATTTGTCAATGACCTTGAAAAATCGCCAAGGTCAATTTCGATTACACTTTGATTCTTTGATATTGACTTCCTATTAATACCAGAATCACGTTTGCCATATCTCCACTTACATGTAAATTCATTTTAAAGAGTGGTGCCACCTTTCTGAATTGAAAGGCACATATTGCCTTTCAAAAGTTGTACCAAATTTGGGAATTCACTGGTTCCATTTTGCAGGTCGCAAGTCGGGCAAAGGCTGCTACGTGTACACCGCCGGCGCCAAGGAGCGCGAAGTCAACACGGGCGCCGAAGAGATCCTGAAGAAGTTCAGCTTGACGCCGCTGGGCAGCTTCACCGACGAAGACATCCAGTATCGCTTGGTGACCCGCTTCGTCAACGAGGCCGTTCTCTGCTTGCAAGAGGGAATTCTGGCTTCGCCGGTAAGCCAGCAGAGAATTCGTAGCCCCCCCGTAGAAAGCTTTCAGGTAGGCTCACATGTCCTTACTTTGCACGCTCATTTTTCTAGCTGGAGGGAGACATCGGGGCCGTTTTCGGCCTGGGATTTCCCCCCTGCCTGGGCGGGCCGTTTCGCTGGGTGGACATCTACGGTGCTGACAAGATCGTGGGGAAGATGCGGGAGTTCGAGAAACACTACGGCGCCCCCTTCGTGCCCTGCCAGCTGCTGCTGGACCACGCCAACGACCGTAGCAAGAGGTTTCACACCAAGTAAATCCTCCGCAGCCCGTCGTTTCTACTCAATTATGGAAATTTTTAAGGAATAATCCCCCGGGCCAAATGCAAGACTATTTTTGTAATTTGATGCTGTCGGACCGAATCCTGTCGCGTTAGTGGAGAGCGGTGAATGTTAGCATTCCCATAATAGGCTACTAAAATCGCGCGTCATCCAAGGGGCTCTGAGGCGAAAGAGGGGGGCCTTTTTGGCAGGGCTAATTCATCGCGTCTGAACGTTCGCATTGTCTGCGGATGTACGTGGAGGCTAATAAATGAGTTTCAATCACTGGTTAATTCTGTCTTCGGTGAGATCTGCAGCTCGCGATAAGGTGGCTGATGGTGACACTTTTGGGACCTTGTCCAGGGAGTTTTTGCCCAAGAAGGAGATTACATCAGATCACGTTCGGATGATGGTTTTGGGCAGTGATTGCATTTTTGAGTTGCGCTTTAGTAGAGGACCGTCAAAAAAATCACGAACGCTAAAAGGTGAAGAGGGGTCCACCCATCTTGACTCATTGAATGCACCTCGTTGCAGGTGCTAAATCGAAACATTATTTTTAGGCAGAATTTATCATTTTTGTTATTTCGCTGATTTTTGAATATACTTTTACTGCATTTCTTGAAACATAAAAAGGAAGAAAGAGGGTTGAAATTAACGTAAAAATTGTGATGCATTCTTTTTGAGACTAAGACTGTAGCCAAATGAGCATGTTATATGGCTCCCACATTTTTGCTTCAAATACTTGTAATAATTGCTTAAAATTTGCCCGTATAATTGCTCAATTTATTTATTTTTTTACTGTCTGCGTTAATATTTGTTTGAAAATGTCCGGTTTATAATAATAATAAAAAATTCGGAAGTTGAATTGCAAGGAAAACCAGTTCAGGAGGTCGCATAATATTTTTTTTCACATTTTTTTTTATAAATAAACGGGTCATTTTCAAATAATAAGAATAATGCAGACCCTATTGCACGACTAATGGGGGGAAATAAACTTAGCAATTAGAACAAGCATTTGAAGCAAAAATGTGGGAGTGATTTTATTGTAGGGTGGGCATCGAAGGCGTCATAGCGTCTGTACCATTGCTGTAAAGACTTTTATAATTCCTAAATTTATTTTTTCCAAAGGTAGCAATGGCCGTAGAGTAATACACCAGCTTTAGTTTACAATTTCAAAATGTACCGTTTATTTTTTTTTTTAAATTAAGAAGTTTGAAGAAGAAAAAAGACGTTGACAAAATTAGAAGGCTGTGACCATGCAGGAAAGCCCCGTTTTTGGAGGTTGCGTAATGTTTTTTTCTTCTGCATTCTTAATTTCTTGAAAGCTTTGAATTTTAAAATTATAAAACAAAGCTGGTGCATTAGTTTACCGCCAATTCCACCTTAGGGAAAATAAATATAGCAATTATAATAAGTATTTGCAGCAAAATTGTACGAGTAATATTTTTGCAAAGTGGGCATGCTTTTGGCCCTAAGGCTTTGGGTTGGGTAGAACGTAGAACCGTACAATGCGAAGTGTAAAAATATTTAGAAATTGGTCGAAAACAATTTTATAATTTCGACAAATGTTTTAACACTCGAGGCATTGGGTGCAGTGCAAGGTGTGCGAAAATGTTGAAAGAAATAGTCGAAGACAGTTTCGTAATTTGGACGGATGTTTGAGGAGTTAAACGAATATGTCTCAACGTGTTGGGGAATCGGGCGAATGTGTTGAGAAGCTCAAAGGCTGCCCGCTGATGGATCCCAAAGACACAAGTGGTGTGTAGAGCAACTGGTGTTTTCGAGTTCATGGGCCACACGTTCAACCAACAACGTGCTACACACCAGTGGCTCATAAAAAAATTTTCCGGTTCGTAGCTTCACAACTGTCCTGCGTAAGTAGCGCGTCGAAGCCGTTTGCTCGGGCTTTGCTAATTCATCGCACATTTTGCTTGTCATTCCAAACTGCACGCTTCGTCGTGACGTCACGCCACTAGCTTTTATAAACCCCAATTGTTCTAATCTGCCTGCTCTTTCTCATAGGACGTGCGATACACACACACTCCAGCGCATACACTGAGATGGAAGATCTAGGTAGGACACTGATAATCCTTGTTTTTCCGACCGTTAAGCGATATAACGCCCAACTAGTTATCGGTAATGATTAGCAGCCAAGGCTGATTGATAGATAAGAAATTACTACGGAATTTTCTTTAAAATATTGTTATTTGCAAAATGAGAAATTACCGCAGAAGTTTCTTTAAAAAAATGATTATTTGCGAAATGTGGTTGTTTTAGTGTGCGATTTAAAACCCATCAGTGTTTATAATTGCGCACTAAAATGATCATATTTAGCGATTGTGAAAATTATAGTAACAACCGTTATAAACGATGTGTGGAAAAGTATATTTCCATTCCAATGTAAACTTTTCATTCCTTTTTTCTGTGATGGTAGTTACGAATATGTTCCTGATTTGGTTTTTTCTGCATCGAGTAATTGTTTCGTTTGATGCAATTGATCCGAAGTAAGATTTTTCAAAAAAAGTAGCAAATAAGAAAATAATTACAAACGGGGAAATTAATAGATGATAGACGTATTTGTAATATTTTTTTAAATTATTTTGGGAAAATTAGAAAGGGTGAAGACGTATACAGTGTGTAGTTTAAATTCGATGATAGGTGATCTAAAATTTGTATAAAATTGTGTGAAAAATCCATGGTGGCAGATTTGTGGCAGGTGTACTACTTGGTGTTACCCAATGCCCTGCCCTGGTCTATATTGTGCATAGTTTTTACAATGTGGAAATAACGGTTTTATTAGATGTGTAGGGCGGATTCAAAAAAATCCCGGGGGTTCAACAACGAAAGAAGACTTCCAGAATTTTGGAAATTTCTAGAACCAATGTAAAAGTGACTGAAACTAAAAATAATTAACGGTTCTGGTTTAATACTGACTGAGGATATATCGATCCATTGCTTGTAAATAAAATATTTGCAATTTTTATTACAAAATAAACGGGAAGGTTTATTTTATTATCAGAAATTTTTTGTTTCAAAAATTCAGCGTAGAGGTAAAAATGTTTTCGTGGATGCATTATTTATAACTGGTAGTATACTGTTTTCGAATGCTTTTAACGGCCTGGTTAGATTTCAGCACACGTTTCATTTTGCCTTCTAAAGACGCACATGAGTAGCAATTAATGGCCGTCACGTTTTTGCTATTTTTAATTAATTTTGTTGAAAAGTTTGCAAGTATGGGAAGATATTGAAGCCTAAATGACGTGGTTTTTGCGGCGTCGTACAGGATTGAAGTTTAAATTATTTTTTTCCATCTGCCTACTTACAACCTAATGTGTCTACTTGAGGGAATTTTGCATATTATTTGCACTCAAATTATCTTTTGAAACATGACTTTGACGTCATCAAGTAACACACGGGGGAGAATAACAAGGGATTTTAGAAAAGACGAAATCAAGAGAATGGAGATAAGTAAATGCACTGTACATGCACAATATATCGTCATTGATTAGAACATGAAAATTTCAACAAATGAGGATATATTTCTGTTCCCAGGACTCTTTTCCTAATATACAGGGTGGGTCATTTAACGCGACACATCAAAACGTACATGAAAACAAGGCATCTTACAAAGGTTTAGGCATATGCACACAAAAGATAAGCAATATTTGTCTGAAAACATTTTTTCATCCGTCCACTATGTACAAAGTAAGATATTTAGCAAATGTTGCATTAAACTTGATCTAAAAGGATGCCCACCATGCAACAAAATTATTCACACTTTTTGATTAAAATATGGCTAATTGTCCATTGGGGTCGTTTATTTATAAAACAAATGAAATAAATTTGAACAAAAATTCGTTATGCAACCCGCAATGCACGTTTCCATTGCAGGGGATACCCGTTTTGAGGTCGAGTCACATTTTTGTTCAAACTTATTTATTTTTTTATAAATACACGAGAAATTTTTAAATTAAGAACAATAGAGACCCTAGTGGACAATTAGCAATATTTCAAGCAGAAAGTGAGTGATTTTGTTGCATGGTTGGCATCCTTATGGCTCGGGCTTGATACAACATTTGCTACACATCTTTGGAAATAATGGAAAAATCAAAACACCAAAAAAAATCGTTGTGTAGAATAAGAATCTGCATTAATAAAGTTAGGTTTTCGTAGACAAATAATTTATAACAATTATTTACCTTTAACACTTTTTCGCATAGTTCATTGGAAATGTCAAGAAAACGAGACGAGACAATCTGCTGACATAGTAGATCTTAAATTATGAAAAGGCTGGTGACAACACTGTACAATCTCATCGCTTATGAAAGATGAATTCTGTTAAATTCTTTACAGGTAAACATTTTCCCGACCGTGTCATTCAGTATGACTGGAAGGATGGGGTGTTCATCATGAAAATGGATACGCCAAATAGCAAAGTGAGATATCCTTTAGCAGTGTTTAACGCTATGACTGATGGAAGGTGTGGCTAATTATAATCGTTGAGGCCCATTATAAATGTTTTTTTGTAGGTGAACACGTTAGGCGCACAGATAATGGAGGAAGTGAAACGCGGGATGGAGGAAGTCAAAAATCATCCATTAATCAATGCAATCGTATTCCTTTCGGCCAAACCGGACAATTTTATCGTAGGAGCTGACATAAAGTGAGCACCACCATAACTCGCCCATAGCTAATGGATGGAATATTTTTTAACTTGCTTTTTGAAACATAAATTGGTTTTTAACTTTGGTAAAAGTAATACTCTTTGAGCAAAAGGTATTTCTCACTTATGTTTATCCGATACAGCAAACTCGCCCTTGGGCATCTTTTCCACAATTTGTCCACATTTTTTTCATGGCCATCGTTTGTTTTTAGAATGCTGGACAAGTGCAAGTCTGCGGAACAGGCCACAGAGCTGTCCCGGGAAGGACAACAATTACTGCAGATATTCGAAAAGTTTCCAAAACCAGTTGTAATGGCCATTAATGGGCTTTGCCTCGGTGGTGGGCTGGAGGTGAGTCCAACGCGCTGTTTCTTTCGGAATTGCAAGTTTTCAGAAATTAATGAATGGTTTTTTTCCAGGTTGCACTTTCCGCTCACTACCGAATTGCTGTGAGCAATAAAAAGACGTTGTTGGGTGTACCAGAAGTCATGCTGGGCCTTGTGCCAGGCCTGGGAGGTACACAACGCCTACCGCGCCTCCTGATGCTTTACGACGCCCTCGAGATGATCCTCACTGGACGGCAAATTCGGGCAGAAAAGGCCAAGGCGATGGGCCTCATTGATCAGGTGATTCCTGCACTAGGTGAGCTCAAGTTTGTATCAGGAATCATCAAGTAATGATTTTATGGTTCAATATTAGCTCACGGGGTTTCTGAGCTTCTCAGAAGTCACATTAGATGCAACCATGGGCTATGTGATTAATAATTTGAAACTGATGATGGAATTATAAACTTGCATCAGTTTTTTTCGTAATTTGAAATTCATTAAAAAATGTTCTCAAAACGGGATGCTGCAGTAAATATCCACAAAGCTGGTATATGTCATTTTTTATTTCCAAATATTAATATAATCTAAGTGTTACGTTCATTCAATTCAATTCAACTCAGTACCCTACTATCAGTAAGTAAATACCATGTGGTAGGGGGGTGTAATCCATCAACCCAAATTATTCGGTAGTTACCTTTGCATTAGTGCGGACCCCAACATCATTGCAGAATTGAATTTCGTGAAGCTTAAGGCTATCCTTTGGAAGAGAGTTCCAACGTCTAATGGCATGCAAGAAATAAGACCAATAAAATGGATCCGAATGGGCTCGGAGTTCCAGAAGTGGGTTGGAATGGCAGGTTCTACCACCTCGGTGGTTGCGTTTAAAGATTGCCTCCACCATACTTGCATTACCAGACAAATTACGTTTTCCTATATTTTTTCAAAGTGAATTGTTTGTGCATTTTGTAGGAACGGAGGAAAAGACCATGGCCTACTTGGAGGAAGAAGCCATCAAAGTGGCTAAGTAAGAGCATTTTGTAAAATGCGTAACATAACCTTTGCAGTTTACTGTATTATTTTTTAATGTTTAAGATTCAACATTTCTGAACTTTTATTTCAGATCACTGGTGAATGGTACTTTGGTGATTGACAGAACAAGACCTCTTCTACAAAGTGAGCTCTTTTTCTTGTATCGATAGGGGTCCACGTCTTCGTTGCAGGCGAAGATTCGCAAGTACAAAAACGTCACTAACAGAAATGCAAGAACGCCTCGATAAACTAACTTAATTTAACCACTTCTAAAATAAACGAGGATTTAATTTTTTGCGGCGTTTTGGTTGAAGCATCGAATAAATGTGGCGTCGTTTGCGGCATACGGAGTGATGCATCAGAGTATTTTGTCCATAGGGTTGACGAATTATGCCATGAGCTTTCAGTTTGTACGCAATAAGATTTTCGAGAAAGCCAGAGCGAAGGTTATGAAGTTATCCCTGGGCTTGTATCCTGCTCCGCTTCGAGCCCTGCAAGTGATCCGGAAGGGCCTGGATTACGGCGTGGATGCTGGCTATGAAGAAGAGGCCAGGGCGTTCGGGGAGCTGTGTATGACGAATGAGAGCAAAGCACTTTTTGGACTTTACTTTGGCCAAACGGAATGTAAGAAAAACAGAATTGGCATACCCGGACAAGACGTCAAGTGAGTAATGCTGGGAAACCATTTTTGGAGTAATGAAAATATCATACGGGTGTATATTTCCTCCTAGCGGTGAATTGCTGTATTTGCTCACATAAAAGCTGCATTCCGAAATTGGACATTAGTTTCAAGAAAAACTAACTTTTTAATTAGTTTATTATTGAGAGTCAATTTGTTATCTCAAAACAGATTAAAATTGCCTTTAAAACTACCAGTCCTCTTGAGGTCCTGTTGTGTTTGCTTTTGGGATAAATAGAAAGGGGATGCCATTAATCGACATTTTTGAAAAGTGTGCATATAAGCCGTGCCCCTTCTTCAGATCTTAAAATTTTGATAAAAAAGCTGGCGAGCAAATCGAGCAATTGCATCGGTGTGAGAAATATAATTTAAAATAATGCTTAAAATGGCAACTTTTCCCAGATTAAGTGGAAAACCAGAGCAGTTCATGTTCCAAATCATTTCAAAAAAAATGTTGTGATTACCTTCTTTATTACCAACAGTTGGAGAATTGTAATATATTTGCTGAAAACATACTCAAATGCAACGGATGCAAAGTGCCGTTTTCCAAATTTGAACCTAATTTTGAAACACGTAGTTTTTTCTCCTGTTTATTTGACAGAAATATAGCCGTTTTGGGGACCGGTCTAATGGGTTGTGGCATTGCTCACGTCAGCATAGGAAATGACTTCAATGTGAAGTTGAAAGGGAGGAGCGAGCTCAGCCTCAAGAACGCCGAACAGAAGATTTTGACAGGGTTCAACAAATTGATAGAAAAGGGGAAGATCAACAGGTTGGTACTGCTACCTCTTCCTATTTTCTAGAAGGAAAAACAGTTTGAATGTGTTTGTTTTATTTTAGCTCGGAACGTGACTCGTACATGACCAAGTTGGAAAAATCCACTGACTACGAGAATTTTGACACAGTGGACATAGTCATTGAGGCCGTGGCAGAAAATCTCGAACTTAAGCGCAAGGTGCTCCAACAATGTGAGAGCATCACTCCGGACCATTGCGTGTTTGCTACAAACACATCTTCTATAGCAGTTTCTGAAATTGCTGCCGCCAGTAAAAGACCTGATAAGGTGCAGTGGGTTACATTAACGTTTGTGCCTGAAATTCGGCTGATTTTACAATTCTGGGCGAATTTTTAGGTTGTTGGCATGCACTACTTTATGCCCGTGGACAAGATGCTTCTCTTAGAGGTAGTAACCACGGAATGGACGTCGAAGGAAACTGTGGGTAAGCTCAATATCGGTGTGCCACATAAGGATCATCTATTATAGAATGGAGGTTTTTTTGTAACAGGTGCTGCTTTGTGTAAACTAATTTTGCTTAGACGCATGCTTTGCAATTATCACCACTCAAGTTTCAACTTGACATTTTCCAATAAATTCCAGTAAAAATCGTTCTATTGTAAATTGTACACATACATACAAGTCTGATTTTACATAAATTGTTCTTCTAATGAGGTTTATTTTACATCTTTTACTGTAAATGTAATCAACTGATATCATGCGCTGGTAATAAGAAAATTGGAAATGATTGAAAAAATGATAAGTTTCATTTGTATTTGAATCTCTGAATCGTTCACGATCTAAAGCCACATTTCATCCTCAGCAACTGCCGTGGACGTTGGCCTAAAGCAGGGCAAAACTGTCATTGTCGTCAAAGATGGACCTGGCTTCTACACGTCGCGCATCCTCGCTGCCTTCATGGCCGAGGCCATTGTGTTAATTCGCGAAACGCAAAATGTGCGCAGAGTAAACGACTTGAGCAAGCAGCTGGGCTTTCCCGTCGGTATCGTTACGATTATCGACGAGATCGGACTGGATGTGTGTATGCACGTGGCGGAGTATTTGCATAGCAAGATGAGTGAGCGTTTCAATGGGGAGCTGGCACAGAGCTCACTCAAGATGATGAACAATCTCATGGAATTTGGATTTCTAGGTTGGGCTCACAGCTGACACGATGTAACCTGCTTTTTTGTCACTCTTCTTAAAAACAATGCTGTGAATTTGCAGGCCGCAAGACCGGAGTGGGATTCTACGTGTACGTCGGTGAGTCGCAAAACACTGAAAATTTGGAGCTCAACTTTGGAAACGACGCAGTTATGATGGAATTCGAACTGACGGCCAAGGGAAGTACTACAGACGAAGACCTCAAGTACCGCATGCTCTTGCGGTTCGTCAACGAAGCTGTGCTCTGCTTGCAGGAAGGAATTCTGTCTTCACCTGTAAGTAGCATGCTGAGCGATGGCCATGTAGCGAGAACCTGCAATGACAGAAACTTGCAAAGATCTTCCGGCTGTAAATCTTTAAAATGCATTCTGTTTTTTTTTATCAATAATTCGTTCTGCTTAAGGCTTGTAAAGAATGTAGTAATTTGTTTAGCTAGTTTATCTATAGCTGGCTACCTTTCCAAAGAGATGTACCTTCATTTCAGGAACAAAAACTACTATTTTATCATCAGATTTAATGAAAAACTCCTGTTTAGGTGGATGGAGACGTAGCTGCCATTTTCGGGCTCGGATTCCCTCCTTACCTTGGAGGCCCCTTCCGATACATCGACAGTTTCGGCGCTGACAAAATCGTAGAGAAGATGCGCGAGTTCAAGCAGCATTATGGACAGGATTTCACCCCATGCCAGCTACTGCAAGATCACGCCAACGACCTCAGCAAAAAGTTCCACACCAAGTAAACTTCCTGTTGATAACAACAGCTAGAAGTACTTCAACGATAATATTTTTAATGCCTGATAATTTTTGAGCGCAAATGTTTCATTTGGATCGTCCAGTTCACTACAGTTCCTTTTAACAATGTTTGGTTTGTGTCTCCAAAAAAATAACCACATGGTGTCCAAAAGCATAGGAGCAAAAAAGTCGAGAACCAACTGTATAGGTGAAACATGGCATTAACACTGTGGGTGAGATACGTCCATGGGCGACGGACAATCCATAAGAGCCAACAATTTTAACTCCAATAACGCCCTAAAAATCACCAAACCTGTCAGACAATCTGTAAATATTGACTATCGTGAGATTCAATATTTTTGAAAATAAATGGCAAACCGGAAATGATGAATTGAAGATTTTCACAGGACATTATACAACAAGGATAAATCTTGTTGCCAGGATTTTTTTATATTTTTGCTCTCTCAACTTATTGAACGAATCTTGCTTTGATGCCATGCATACCAATATGACAAAAACCTGCTCAATTCCAGCTCGCTAATAATAAATGGGGCCAAAATATTATTTGTCAGTAGTTACCCAGGAAAATCAGTTTCACTGTGGACACTATCAAACAAATTGCAAATAACATCAAGTTAAATTACTTTCTTATAATTTGATTTCAGAAACTAATTAAGAGCCAAAATTGTAATAAAATCTACTGTACCGTTATCTTTCATTCTGTTTTCCTTCATAAATCACAATCATGTCGCACTGTCAAGACATGGAAAGTGGTCAAGCTAGGGATAAACGTAGCACAGCGGTCAAGCGTGCCATGGCCTGGATCGTTTACTCGGAGCCATTCTGTCGTCATGCCTGAGCCGTGATGGTCTTGCGCTGCTCGGTTCGGGTTCACCTAGTGGCGATGTGAAGCAAATAGACTAGAACCAGCTCCATGTTACTTCGTAGCAATAATCGACAAGGTATCAGTCGGATGTCGGCTTGTAGGTAAACGGGATTGATGGGCCTGTTTTTGGCCCCTGCTTTCGCCGCTTCTTCTTCAGTTTTCTTTTCTTGTTTTTCAACGTTTGTGGTTCAACCCTCGCGATTTTCACCTCGGAACCTAAAAAAAAGAGAATAGACCTTTAAGAACTTATAGTATGGGTGTAGGACGTAAGCGGAGAGATTACCGTTGGAAACTGAAGGGACACATTTCTCTGGACTCGGTGGAGCCTGAGGAACCGTATACACTTTCTTTTGGCAAGGAAGCTTCGACCCCTCGTAGTTTGTCGGAACATTAACTTTTTCTCGCTTCGGCTGCGATTTCATGCCAGTTTCAGCAGCTTCTGGATTCGGGTGTCTTAATTTCCATGTCTTGATCACTTTGTTTCTAAACACTAAATAGAATATTTTAACATGTGGACGATGTTAAATCATACGTCGTAAGTGCCCGACTCGCCAAAATACGTAATAATTCAGTTTAATGCATTGTAGGAGCCATTCCACATCTGATATGTGGTGGGAAAGCAATTGGGACACCCCTATGCTGGGTCTAGTGGAGTTGACACTTGATTGGGCCACTACCACAAGGTCGATTTGTGTTTTATATACTTTGTGTTGCACAAGTTATCTAAACTCGTCGTATGACGTTCTAGGAAATATTTGAACGAAACCAGGTTACTGTTAACATTACTTTTCACCATACTATTTGGTTTTCCCATTCCCATCATCCTGAAAAGTTTATTGTTGGAACTTATCACCTTATGGTCTGGCACCCTTCAACCATACATTATATTGTTACGACTAAGAGCCTGCTACGAATGACTTGGGTATAAGGCAGGCCGCTCACCAGTTATGGAAAGCATTCCTAAGAAAAGATACTGTCTAAAACGAATAAAAGAAATTATTTTGTCGATGTACCTTCATCGTATTCGCGTTTATCCATGACATAGCAAGAATATGCCAATTTTGAATTCCACACGTTCCGTCACTCATAACTCACTAGAGGACGTACCGGTCGCTTTGGGAAATTTACGACACCATTTCCGAATTCCGGTAGTTTGTGTGGCAAAATGGCGGCTCTCAGTTGTGTTAGGTCTGGTCAGATGCTAAGAATTGCACCTATTTACCGTAAGTTTTCCTATTTCATTTGTTATTTATTATTGTAGAGGTTATCGAAGAGCTTTGCCTCCCCATCGTTTAATTGCTGTTAAGAGTTCTATTATGGAATTAACCCGCCAAATAATTCATCGCGAAATTTCTGAATTACGTCGTACCGGGTTACCGGTATGTTTTTTTGGGGACTCGTTTTCTTACTTATTCTTCGTATTTAAAAACGAAGTTTGATGATGTGGCATTATTTTATTGACAAAGTTGATAATGCCTTTTGGGATTCAGTGCACTTAGAACATAACGATCAGCAACCCTCTGTCAAGATTATGACTAACCTTTGGAGTCTTGATATAGTAGGCTTTTCTAGGCCTTCTAGTTTCTATTAATCTGCATTTTTAAATACACTTGAGTGTACATGTAATGTGCCAAAAATCGCATTTGCTAGAAGAACTCGCAAGATGAAAAATTCCAGAAATAAGCCTGTTTTTATTTACAGAAAGAAAAATAAAACGCAATCAATGTAATCATTTTTTGTAATAATATGTTTGTGTTCTCGGTCTAATGAATAAGTTTACTGGAAGGCTGCATCGTATGCTGGAAATAATTGCTTTCGTAAGCATATTTAGTAAAAATCAAGCCGCGTCGACAGCAATAAACCTATCGGCCTGCGTGTAAATTAGCATAAACCTTCACACTTAATGGTCATTTCAGCAAGTCATTCATGAAACCTGCTGATTTAAGGCTTTATGGCATGATATGCGAAGCTAGTGTTTGACTATCAACCATCTATTAGTGCCTTATTAAGTGCTTCTTTTTCGCTAGTCATGTATAGTACTTTTACTGTGTTCCAGATGCAATAAGGGGCAGTATCTGTACATCTAGTCTTTGCCAGGCCAAAGGTCAGTCTGATTTTCTATCTATGGTTGGTGGAAAATGTCTTATCCGCATGTTTTACTGGAATGTAATTTCAAATTGTGAGAAAATGCGCATGTTTTGCTGTTTGTTTTTGTAGCCAAGAAGTCTTTGCAAAAAGATGGTGTCAAAAATATTGTGTTTGTGGATGGTGTCCGCACGCCGTTTCTCCATTCTGGGACCGATTACAACAACATGATGCCCCACGAATTGGTCAGGCAGTCATTGCTGTGAGCATTTACATTTACAAATTGAGCCATTACCTTATATTTTGCAAAACAACAAGGTTATAAATGTATCAATGCTGAACATATTTTCAGTGCATTGGTGAAAAAAACTGGCATAGCAAAGGGTAAGTGAAAGCTAGGATCTTTAGCTTCTCATTCAATGTATTAATGTACCCTAGCTTTCCTCATTTAACTTTCATTTCCACCAATTTGCAGATCAAATCGACTATGTAATTGTTGGAACAGTCATTCAAGAAGTGAAGACCAGTAATATCGCTCGGGAGGCAGTCCTCGGCGCCGGGTTTGCCGATCACACACCAGCCCACACAGTGACAATGGCGTGCATTTCATCCAATCAAGCCATTACCACGGGTAGGCTTGCTTCCTCTAATTGGACATCCCAGAATTTCGTGTTGTTTCTTGACATAATTTAGCTGGTACTTCTGTTTGTTAATGCGTGGTCACCCTTTTTAGCTATTGGGATGCTTGCAGCTGGTGTGTATGATGTGGCTATTGCTGGTGGGGTTGAATTTATGTCCGATGTGCCTATTCGCCACAGCCGACAAATGCGAAAAATCATGCTGGGCCTCAACAAAGCCAAGACCCTTCCTGCCCGACTTTCTCTACTTTCTAAAATAAGACCGGCAACCTTAATGCCAGAGGTAAAAAGAATTTAATTTCTCGTTTTCATCAGTCTTTGGTGATGCTTGACTTCTTATTCCTCCCCGCCTTCAGCTGCCTGCTGTATCGGAATTTTCGACAAACGAAGTTATGGGACATTCTGGGGACCGGTTAGCCGCTGCCTTCGGAGTTTCTCGCAAGGAGCAGGTTTGTACGTTATATCCAATTTCTTTAGGCAATCCTTTCACTTGGTCACTGACATTTTTATAACATTTCTCATTTTTCCCTGAATACCAACAATTGAGCAGTTTGGCGTATATACTTTTGGCATCAAGCACTTTAATCAAATAATTTCTCAAATTTCAGGATGACTATGCGATTAGGTCGCACACCTGTGCCCAACAGGCTGCTGATAAAGGCCTGCTGAACGACGTACATCCAGTGAAAGTGCCTGGTAAGCAGACGTTCAATTTGCCACTTTGGGTTTTGTGACAACACTTCAAGTGTAATTTAAGCGTGTTCCTTGCGCGTTTAGGAAAGGATGCATATGTGACGCATGACAATGGCATCCGCGTCTCTACCCCCGAGCAAATGGCAAAGCTGAAGCCGGCTTTCATCAAACCCTATGGCACTGTTACTGCTGCTAATGCATCATTTTTGGTAATCTTTTTTTATGGCAACCATAATGCCTGATTTTGAAGAAATGTTGGGAAAAAAATACGTGAAAGATGTTATTTGTTTAACTGAAGGTTCATTTGATTTTAAAATACTTGCATATTTACAAATCCCTAACTCATTGTTTTAATAATCTGTGCTTATCTCAGACTGATGGAGCCTCTGCATGTTTGATTATGACTGAGGATAAAGCGCTGCAGCTGGGATTGAAGTCAAAAGCCTACCTAAGGGATTTCCTGTACGTTTCACAGGATCCCAAGGATCAGTTACTGTTAGGGTAAGGTGGTTATTCCCTTGAGGAAATATCCTGAACAAGAAAAGGTGGCTTCATAGCTTCCTTATTTTCGTTGCAGACCGAGTTATGCGACACCAAAGATCTTGGATCGAGCTGGCCTCACAATGGGGGATATCGATGTTTTTGAATTCCATGAAGCATTTGCTGTAAAGCTCGATTTCTATTTCGCACTTTTCAATTTTTTGTCCTCTTATTCATCAGTTGCTTTTCAATGCAACTTGATTTTGTAGGGGCAAATCCTGGCCAATTTCAAAGCCATGGACTCTGACTTCTTTGCCAAGACATACATGGGCCGCACAAGCAAAGTCGGTGCCCCGCCTTTGGAGAAGTTTAATAACTGGGGTGGATCATTGTCCATTGGCCATCCATTTGGAGCCACCGGTGTACGCCTTGCCACACATACGGCCAACCGACTGATCAAGGAGGATGGACAGTATGGCCTTATTGCAGCGTGCGCTGCTGGTGGACAGGTGAGACTAAACGTGTTTTTTTTTTAAAAATTGTAATAGTTGATTTTAAAGTCGAAATGCCAAGCTACTGATAATCTTGCATTGCACGTGACGCTCACTGGACCATGTCAGGAGTGTGAAATAATAGACTGCAGGGCAAGTTAAGATGGTTGTCCTGTTTGAAAGCGTGCTAAAGTAATTTGTGGTGCCAGGCCCTGATGTTCATAAGTTTGAACATCTGGCAGTATATGACTCATACAGATTATTTTCTAAATCCCATTTAACTACATTTTTAAAAGAAAAAATAGAGTAAGATTAATTTTGCTATTTTGCAGGGTGTTGGAATGCTTATCGAGCGCTACCCCAGTAAATGAATCATCACTAGACCATCGGAAGAGAAAGTTGATTAATACGATGTAATAATTGAGAGGTAAATTCTAATCCGGCGATTCAGCCATTTCGATTCGAACTGGAGTTTCGGTGCATGCCGTAATGGCTCGTATAATGACATTTCCGAATATGAATCCTTGTAAAATATATTTTCGTTTAATATCAATTAATATTATATTTTGTTGAATTTACCGCGCATTGGGTCCTTGTGTTTTTGGTTTTCAGAAGATCTTTGAAATGATTAATGCAAAGGCAGAATTCATGGTATGTGTGGAAATCCCAATTTAGAACTGGAATAAATTCTTAGCTAAAGGAAAATTTGCATCAGCTTATTGATAAAATAAGTAAAGAGGTGCAGAGTTTGACTAGTAATGTGCATATGCGTTTATGACAAACGGAGGAGTGTTGAATTTTTTTCTTTAAAACAGGTGGTAAGTTATTGATATGATGTTGGTTTTTAATATGTGAATAAGGAACGGCAGGTCATGGGCGAGATTTTTCAAAAATTTTTAAACTGTTTAGTAAATTTGATAACGAGCGAAGTGCACGATTTTTAAATTTTGTCTTATTTTCAAACCTTGTCGAGAACACAACAGCTAACTTAAACATTTTCAAACTGTTCTGGTTGTTAAACACGTGTGTGCTAAATTTAATTTATCCCTCGCATAATTTGTCGTATTCCCGTTTATTTAGGTAAATACACATGGCAGAATCAATAATGAAGCCCAAAAATTTAAGTGCATTTTTTGGAAGTATACGTGCTGAATAGCACATTTTGGATATACACTGTATTTGTATGTTTCTGTTATTTTTAATAATAATTGGGTTCATGATCAACTACTGTACATGCAGTGGCATACACAGAGAGGGGGGGGCTCTTGCTGCAGATTTCAATCTCTAAGGTGGATTGCATATCTAAATGACAACTGAAACATCAGTAGCTAACTTTTGCTAGATCAATATTTTTCAATGCGCCGCCACACACAGCTGGCATGTGGCAGTGCATTGAAAAAATGTTTATAGCAAAGGTGAAAGCCAAAAAAATGACGTCTCACAATTGTCAATAAAGTGTGCAGCCCGACTAAATTAACAATCTGACGTGACCGTCATTAATGAAAGACCCTTGAGAAGACTTAAGCAGAATAGGGAGGTACCTGTATATAAAATTCCAGCGCAGGATGCCACGCTATTTCTCATTGGTTCATATATAGCTGTCCATGCATCGCTTATTTCTGCCTGGTGTTTTCTTGTGTTTGGACGCTAGTGCCCTCTCTCGGAAGCTGCGTTTTGCTTATAAACATCGGCATGTTTGCATATTTTTTTGTTCATGTGGCGGCAGTTTCAAACGTAAATGGAAAGGTAAGATAAATTGACAAGAGTAATTTAGACATCAAAGAATCCATCGTTTTTTAATTCTTGAGATAACCGTAAAATGTAAAACATCAAAGGCTAGGACTGTTCGCGTGGCCCATTAATATCTGTACCCTATTTGCCAATTCAGTAAATTCCACTGTAAGCCTATTCCTAATTTACACACAGTACGTGTAAGTAAGTCAATAGCGATACGAATTAATACATGTACGAAGCAAATGTTTTGTTTTCAACGCTATTTACGGATAAAATTACCGGCTAGTCTCTCGTTTAATAAGGACCTTGAAGACTCCTTGAAGTGGTGTTCAAGGTCAACTTGGGACAAATTTGGAATACTTTAGGTGCTTATAAACAATGATGGTTAGATTTTTAAAGTTCGAATAATTGTCAGCGTTGAAAAGCCACAGAGAGAAAGTACGAAAACACATTCATGCTCAATGTACATGTAAGTAAATGTATTATTCAAGATAATTATGACTAAGTTTTATACCTATTGCAAGTTTTCATTGAAACGGAAACGAAATACAACACATGTAGGTTTGGAATTGGAAGAACAATGCATTGCGAGTTTAGTAATGTCTGGAAATGTGGTGTTTAGAATTGGACGTGATAAGTGTTTACAGTCAATACAGAGGTTGAGTTTGACATCATACATATATAAAGAACCTAATAATTTGATATTGACTAAAGTCCTGGAAAGTGAGGAAATCAACTTCTACAAATTTTTGAATGCCGTGCAAACGTTGAGTAATAAAAGATTACTCAACGTTTGCCTCCGGCGCCCTTTGACCTTTACCTAATCCCGGCAGAAAACACTCGTTGATAAATCCATAGTTGAAATTAAATATTGAAGAGAGGCTGTTATTAAAACGGGCGTTGGCCGGCTTGCCCAATTTCGTTTTTACGCTGCTGGTCATGCGGCCATCAAAGAAGGTCATGGCCTACGAAATCAGTCGAATAAAATTCCCTCCCAAAAAAAAGTAAAAATGATTAGACAAATAGGAAATGTTGTTGAGCGTTTTTTCTTATCAGCAGTAAGCATGCAAAGAGCAACAAGCCCGTGTCTGCCCGTTTTATATAAATCAGGGCAAGTTAATGGTAGAACACGTTGCTCCAAATCCGAACGCTTTTCGTTTTCGGAGATCCAAGCACTCGATAGGACCCCGCAAGCGCCATTTTTAATCTGTGATCTCCGTCGCTGATCGTGTTTCGGCGGTGGGAATCTGGGTCCCACCGATTTCTATCTCTGGATTTACTAAGCGGGTCAGTCGAGTTTTAGGTGGGCTCATTTCCCAAAATTTCAATACCCCGGCATGGGCAGAAAGATGTTGCCTAATTGCATGCAGCAACGTATGCATCTCACCTTTATAATTTTCTTTTTTGTGCTTGAGAATGTAACATGAGAATTGGAAGGAAAATAAAGGACAAGAAATTACACACAGAAATAAACTACCTTATTTTGTGTTAAAATTACGAAGGCTAATTATCAAATAGAAAACAATATTACGTGTATGTTATACTATTTTCTCCTGTAAAACATAATTCTTTCAGCGATGTCTTTCGATGTTTTGTCCATTGAAGGTATTTTATTTATTTATAGAACAAATATAGCGAATGTTTTACTTATACTTTGAGACATGCATCATCATTACGTGCATGTACCTCGAATGCATTTTTGCGTATTTAATTTATAGCGTGGATGTGGGAACTAAAAATATGTATGGTTTCATCGTGACAGGTCCAGTATTACAATGAACATCATTAATTAAGTTTATATTTTTTCATTTCTTATCTCCAGATCGAACAGCACTGCACCATCTGGGGAAGTTTTCCATACGGAGTATCACCATCGGTTGGCCACTTCCGGTTCATTTGGATGATCATGCTCAGTTCAGGTGAGAGGTCATAATTTGCTTAAAATTCTCCATCTTAATATGTCATTAGCAGTAATTAAAAATCCGCCATTCACTGATGACGGACGCGTGCGAATGATGATGATAAATCCTCTGCTTTTTGGGTCATTGCTATCTTTAACGATAGTTTAAACTACCGTTAGCCTAGTTTCCGGCATTGTTTTGCCGGGGTCCTTTGAATTCGCGTCCGTAAAATTGTTAGTTGGTTTTTCGCCGAAAGGTCGCTCAGTTCCGCTCGTTCGTGCAGTTTGCGTTATTTTTGTTTGTTTTTTGAATAAATAAAAATAACGTTGCTCACGGACACAAAAACATAGCCTGGCCATATATACTTGTCCGTCACGCAGATTGCGCAAATAACGAAATGGCAACAATGCCCAATGTCTTTTCACTCGACTCATGACTTTTATTCTACGTTTGACTGCGTGATTAACTTTTTTTTCTTGAAAAGCCGTACGAAAATGAGGTCGCTGCATGTTATGGCCATCAGCTGTTTGCGTAAATCTCGCGAGCTGCACAGCTCTGACGAAATTCGGCGAAGTTTAAGTCACCCAATGCTACTCAATAAGAGCCATGTCCCTTGAAGACAGAGGCATCGAAATTTTAAGTTTTAAATTCAAAACTTTTCTTTCCAGTACGTATATATTTCAATTTGTAAGGGACTTGTTAATTAGGCTTGGTGTCCAGCTGAGAGCGATTGCTGCCTCTCGAGAGTAGCTACCTGCAAGTGTGCACTGATGGTACTGATACTGTAATCTGACATTTGCTCAGGCAAGCTGTTAAGAGTATACACACCTCAAGTGGACAGATATTTTCTTGTCTCGCCAGTACTGCGTCTCTCAGAGAGTAATTCTTACAATTCAAGCCTATTTCGTATATATTGTTAGTGATCTCAGTTAAATGGAACGAGAGTTATAATGTCGCGATTGCACTATCCTCTTAAACTCTGCTTGGAAAGATAACTGAATATTTTATTCTCAATTGTGGTGAGAGCGGAATCAGTTCCCTGGCGAACTTTCTACGTGCGTGAAAATAATCCATTTGCTGGAATCATTTCTTATAACAAAAATATTTTTGTATTTCGCATCGTGCGGATATCGGCCTCAGGATCGTGTTCAACGATTGAATTCTAAGGGGGAGGAGAATTTTCGTAACCCGTTTGAGTAAGCATTCACCGATTGGAAACCGCGAGCCCGTGATATATGCTCTCGCCTGGCTAGTGAAGGAAGTTTTTAATGGCTGTCTAACGGGCGCCAAACAGGCGATTATGCAAGAGTAATTAAAGACGCGAGGGGCCATTGTTATTGTCGAGACGCATTACGACAGAATTTCCCGGAAAATTTCGGGGGTATTAAACGCTTTAAACGGGGCGCGTTTTTTCGATGTGGGTTAAAGCGTTTTCGGCAACAAAAACCCAGCGAAACAATAAGCCGTTTTTTAACGCTAATTGCGCAATAAGGAAGCGCCGCGCGCGTAATAACAATAAATAGACACAAATTGGGGAAGCGAAAGTGAAACGCAAGCCGGTAGCGGATGAGAAAAACGAGCCGACCACCTCGCTAATCCGGAGTCCAGATCCCATGCAAGGAACGTTCGAGAAAGCATCATGCTGAGATCGGATTAGTGAGGTGGAGCTCCGAAGTGGTCAGGGGCTGACCGTTCACCCGTGAAGTGGACTGTGCGCCAGAGTTTAATTGAAGCCATTTTCAGTGCTCCAGTTCTTGTTCCTGCAAATTTCAAATGATTCCGAATGAAAATGTTTGTCCATAATTTGGTTTTCTAACCAATTGCAATTAAGTCTCAAGGAGGAGATTAATAACAAACAACAGGAGCAGAATGGGAGTCATGATATTTCCTTGAGGTACATGTATTTCTCATTCGCCTCATCTTGAATAACATTTTGTTTTTTGATTTGTTAAAAACGACGAAATCCATATTAATGTTGATACTTATGTGTTGATGTCCATTGTTGTCCCATTGATGTCCAATGTTGATGTCCATTTAAGATGTGGGGTAATCTCAGATTGTCTGTCCAATCAATGGTATCTGTCACGTGTTAAAATCACGATTTAATCTCTCAGAAGTCCATCAAATGTGATAATGACGTATATTTATGCCTAGATGTCCGGGGCGGCACGCATGTCGCTCCTTTAAAGTGCTTAAAAGTCCTTAAGTTTTAACTATTCATAAGAGGTGGGAAGCGTGAGAGCCAGTTCCCAAGAGTCATGCGTAGGTCTGCCCGGTTAAGCACACTTTCATTGATTCTTGAGAGCAACTCTTCATAGATGCGCACGCATTTTGATGTTTGAATTCGGCGCCATTTTCAACAACAATTTCAAAAATTAATACGCGTTAATGGTAGTGTAGATGCATATTACGTACCCACTTTTTTATAATTTACTCCCCTTTGTAATCAACTGTAACCAACAGCCCAAACCACTACCCCTAAATATTAGCAAACTATTTATATATATTACCTAATTTAAAATAAAAAAATTTGGCATGTACAAAATGGGACAGCCATTTTGAATGCTATATTTTTAGGCAAACTGCTCGTTCTGAAAAGTATAAATTAGATAAGTGTTTCCAATTAGTGCAGTAATTAATTCCCAATTCCAAAATCATGACTCCCTTGTCCCAAAAGCAGCAAATAGCAAATTATTTTTCTCTAGAATTTGAATGCTAGAAATGTTTAAATTTTCTTTTTGCGTTTAAGGGCCTGTTGCACCATTGTAGGTTAAATGAAATGATTAGCTAACCTGGGGTTAACCTATAACCACAAGTTAACCTATGGTATAGTAAGCATGGTGATTCTGGGGAAATTGCATTATTTTACAAAGCTTAGGTTAACCCTGCCTATTAGCTGGGTTAGCATTTCTTCATGGTAAATTACTAATCTGCTGTGGTGCAATGCTTTTCGTTAGTGATCCAGCGGTTTACCTAAGAGTTTTGCTTAACTTTTGTTGGTGCAACCGACCCTAAATCTGTATAGATGTGCACACGCTCTCTCATTAGCTCCAAAGAACTGGCCAATGAGAAAACGCTTCTGCAGAGAGACAGACAGACAGCATGTGCGCTGAGGAAATTAACGATATAGATATCAACAGCAAACTTTCTTCAATAATCAATGAAACAGTTCAACAATTTGCTGTTCTACTCTTGAATAGATTGAAATTGGAATGCGCTACCTCGTTGGCCTAGAACAGCTGGCCAATGAGAATGCTTCTAGCAACAAAAAGACAGATTCCGCTTAGGAAATTATTAATATAGATTTTGTTTATTCCAAATGCCATAGTTTCTTTTGCAGTCTTTGGCGTGTCGATTGCTTTGGCCATGTCCATTAATGTGGCCTCAGCTTTTGCCTTTATACAAAATCGCGTGAATGTAATTCACAAACAAGGCCAATTGTGTTTTGCACGATCAATCTTTTCTTAAAACCATATTGTATCAGTGACCAGTTTCCGGCTGCTGATGCGGATCATAACAATACTACTACAGTGTATATCAATGTTATTCTAGCTTGTATGGGTGCTTAGTAGGGTTTCTACTTTAAAAAAGAATGAGAAGTCAGTTGGAAGAAGAGGTATTAGTGACGTTAATGTGGGTGTATCTGACCTGTGCACTGGTGATAGTTCCAGGATGTTCATTCCTCATCTTGTATTTTTGGTTAATAATAATTGTTCCAATACGTAATCTGACAGGGTCGCCAAGAAAACATGCATGCTTAATCGGTGTAGTGAGTACATGCATGGCCATGCTTATCCCAGTCACTAAGTCCCTCCAATAGACGGAGCATAGATAGTCATTATTTTGGAAAAGTACTACATGAAGTGCCTTGGTAAATTCATCTAAAAAACCAAAAGATCGTTGGGCCTATAAAATTAACAATTGAAATGTTTTTTCCCAAATTTTCGAAATTATGCTGTATAAATAACAAGCTAAGTCTCAAGATAACCTATAAACAAGATGACAATAATCATCTGTCCTAATCCTGTGAAAACAGTGAAATTATGGGAAAAAGGTATACAGTGTTAATTTTTAAAAAATTCAGAGTTCCTTTCCTGCACTCGCACCTTCCTAATTTCCTAAAGAATTCCCTCCTTTGATGGCTTTGGTACAATAAAACTTCGTTCTTGTATATTCATCAAGAATTATGCATGGTCTGCAGAGAATGTGTTTAAAATTCTATACAACGAAATGTTTTAAACTGTTGCAAGGTATGTACACGTTTTTGTATTCAAATTAACCAGCAATAATGACATCAAGTAATTTTTATTTGTGATATTCACTTGTTGCTTTCACATTTATAACAATGTATATGGCATGTATCAGGTTTTTATATGCATTTGTAATTTAAGAAAGGCTATAGCACAGGTTGAAAGCACGGGTCATCCATCTAACCCGACGAAATTTTTACTTAGTAAAGTCATGTTTATGACAACACTGTTTTGGTATTCGTGGCGAAAATGTTGTGAAGTTTACTGTCATGACTTTCGTGATTTAATCATACCGAAAACTGCAGGGAAACGAATATCCATCCAAGTAAGCTGGGGCCTTATGGTCTTTGGGGTCGTTAAATAACCTTCACCAAACAAACAAACATACGACGTCAAGGTTAGTCGGGTAACTCAGGTTAAGGTTTTCTGTTTTTCCTTGAGATTTTAGCCGAAAAAAAGGAGGTTTGTACAGATTTTTATCTCAGACATTCGAAATGAGAGGTAGCGAAAGGAATACTAAAGTCTCCTTCCCCTTTGACCCCTGCCTCCGCCTGACAAATGGAGCCACCGCGGACCCTTCGCAGGAGTCTGGGTTCGGACCTGTCAAGACGATTTAAAACGTGATAAGTGACCACTGCTATAGATCGAGGGGGGTCTCCGTCTTTGCTGCCTGACGGAGCCGGCCAATGGGAGATAAGTCGCTGGGGGTAAAAATATCCGTTTTCATATTCGACGAACCCCATTGACCCCACCGATCCTCGGAATATTTCATGTCTGCAAAACCCTGACCGCCCCTGGGACTCTAGGCGTCAGCTTCAACCCCTGCTTTTGAAATATTTCCAGCTTTGGTTTTTGGGGGATACAAAAATGTTGGGGGTAATCTCAAATGCGAAAATTATGCCAATTAAAAAAATCGGGGTCATTGAGATGGAGAGAAGAAATGCGGAGATGATTACAGGGGTGGGTTTAGCCCCCGCCTAAAGCTTGCAGTGTTCGCCACAAGGGGGCGTGTGTAGTGACTTAACGTTGGCTGTAACTGCAGTTAATCCTTGTGGAACAACAGTGGAGGCTAACTAAGGTTACAAGTAGTGCTGTGTATTTCGAATATTCGAACATTCGCTTATTCGAAACCCAAAATAAATTTTGACTTCGAATATTCGAACATTCAAAAATTTTGAAATTTTTATATTCGAATAGTATTCGAAAAATTTTGCTTGCTATTCGAATATTCGAACATTATTCGAAAATAATGTAAGCGATTTTTGAGATAGTGCGCATGCGCATTAGTGTTCACGTTTGTTTACGTTTCGAAAACGATCCAGTTATTTGAGAATTAACAAACATGTTACTTCCAAACATGTTACTTCCTTAACAAATGTTGTTTCAAAACAAGGTTACTGTCTTCTCTTTCTTTATTTTTAATAATTAAACTTGGATATTTTTTGTAGTATAATTCTCTGCTAATATCTACTAATTAATCTAATTTTAATTTGAAAATTTAATTTTCGAATATTATTCGAATATGTTCGAAAATTTTCAAAGATATTCGAATATGTTCGAAAAGGTATACAAAATTTTTGCCATATTCGAAATTTCTCCAAAATCCCAGTTCGAGTATTCGAATATATTCGAACAATCGATAATTGATATTCGAAATACACAGCACTAGTTACAAGGGCATAAATATCTGCGCTCAAAGTATGGAACTGAAGTTACTTTGCGGTCAAGCAACGCAGCACTCCCAAAATCGCCACAAAAATGTGTCGTTGCAAAACTGCTGAGGAAACTTCAAAATATGAAAAAAATTGCTATTAAATTAACACGGTTATGATTCATTGGGTTGTATATTTTAAGGCATGTTTGCGGTGTTATCAATTATGTATATCTACACGTTAATAACTTTAGTTTATAACTGTGATTAACAGTCAAGAAATGACAGGTTTTTTAGAGAATATTTTATGTTGAAGTTGAACATTTCCTTTAAATAAGTACATAAACAATTCAAAATGGAACGTGACATGAAATGACATCGGGCAAAAACTAGAAAATTTCAAAATCCAGCGGGATACGAAAGAAACTAAAAACAATGCATCTTATAACGAAACGTGCTAGCTGTAAATTATTAAAAATGGTGAATGAAGAAACGATATAATTCAAAATGAAACGTGATGTGAATGGGAAAATCAATAATGTTTATTAATTAACGGGAACGTTATTCTGAAAATGTTTTCTCAAATTAAACTGGACTTAAAGAACATTAATATTTTATTTTAAATGATATTTCACATTATTAACACTGGAAATGAGACGTTTTATGTTACATCGCAAAGTGGAATGACCAGATGAAGTGTTACTGAAAAAGAAAGTTGATTTGCTTATACTGTTTTAAGTATGTTCTGTTACAAATGTTGCTTTTTTTAAAACGTTATGCTCTGATGGCATATAATGGCAAGAAAACATGATCAAAATCCCAATTAAGTTAATTCCTTGAATTCTAAGAGCTCCAGTCTGGTTTCATCCATTCTTTCTATGCTACATCATTAAGGAACATAAAATTAACAGCAACTTTCGTTGGCGGCGGCCATCTAGGATGTTGTTGGGTGGCCATCTTTGACCCGGATGTGCAAAGATGTGACCCTGGCGCTGAAATTGTTATTACCCCGTCACGTGGCCGGTTACGACCGCTTACAGAACTTGGGACTCCCACACGAAAATTTAGCACGCAGTTCTTTTTTGGCGAAATATTTCCTCGTATTAATCGCGAACGAATGCTGGGATTTTCAGATTTTATGGCGCATTTTTTGAGCTTTCGCCTTTGCGAAATGCGGGCAAACGACTAGGAAACTAGTTTAATCGCATGTCCACTCTATAAAAAGCAAAGACGACTGCCTTTTTTTCCCATAAATTTCTAAGTCTTTTTTCCCCCTCCCGTATTTTTAGTGTAATTTTCAGCGAAGCATAAAGTGAACCACAAAACCCCTTCACTTTGCCATTGACCCCGGTGACACGCTGTTTCTCTCTGACAAGTTCATTCGTTTTGAATTTTTATACTCGGCGTTGTCAACTCCCTTTTTTGTTTCGTTTTTTTAGTGTAATTTTTTATCGAAAAAAATCACCCGAATTTGCTGCAACGCGAATAGCAGCAACGACATCTGCTTGCAGTGAATGCTGGGATTTGATCGAAGGCAAGGGTTATTCTGACTTCCCTGAAGTTATGAATCACGACGAGATTTTTGACAAATCTGTTTGGCATTGCATGCTTGCTGAAATGACCAATATTAAAAGGAATTTACGCTAAACGTACATCAAGGTGGTGTTTCGTATTGAAAGCTTTATCGCCATTCCAAGGTGGCCGCCGCCATTTTTTTTTTGTCAAATGCTTGCCAAGATGGCGCCTTCCATAGTGGCTTCCTTTTTATTTATCAGGCAACGCCTTTCACTAAAAAATATTACGGAGAATGACCGCCATCTTGACTCAATCAATGGTAAAAAATGCGAGATGAGGTTTGATTTTCATGTAGAAAATGAACTTAGCTCAAAACTTGGCTCAAGAAGATAATGCGAGGGGGAGACGAAGTCGTTAAAGAGGGTTAAACCGATCCCACCTAGTGAAACCCCCTGTTTTTTCCCTCCGTAAGTTAAGCTATAAATCAAGATAACAGAAGGGTGTTTGGGGCAATGAAAACCCTTCGTTTTGATTGCAAAATGAAGCTGGTTGTGTGATTCGTGAGATGATAGCGAAAGTGATCGTAAATTTCAATCACGTATCGAGATGTATTATGGGAAGTGGAGGCAGGGGGCTGTAGCCCTGACCTTTACACCCCCAGGAGTGAAAGACCTTTTTAGTGTTGTTTTTTCTTCTATTTACTACATCGTAGATGCATGGGCCTATCAGTAATATTTCATAGCTGCTACACGCAATTTGGGGAAAGGATGGGGGTGGGGGTGGAAGTAAGGCATATCCGTTATGGAGTACCCCTAACAATAGCATTTTAATGTGTCTGGAAAGTTACTTTCGGATGTCTGTTAGCTCGTTTATATATTTGTATAAAAAATGCTGTATAGAGAAACGTTTCAAAAAATGGTTGAAATGTACACTTTGTAGTTTTTTTGTCTTGATATGACGATAGACATTTTACTCTGTCCAGGCTTTTTGGTTTGGTGAGGGGTCTCAGGCTGGTCGGGGGTATGTTAACCCCTCCTCCAACACCAAGTTTTACCTTGTTTTTTTTGATCAGGCATCCGTGGCATGTCGAAGACAAGTATTGATGAATGCAAGTGGTGTTGCAAGATTGAAGTGGCCTGTCATGTTTATGGGCCAAATAAATGTCAGTAATGCCGCTCGTAGTTTTCGTTATCCCGTGACATTCCCAACTAAGCCATCCATATCTGTGTCTACAAATGATGTTTTAAGACAGAGGCAGCCATCTTGGATCCCATTTTCCGGTTGCCTCGACTGAAAGCACTAAATAAATTATAAGAAATTATTCGCCAGTGTCTCAAGTTTTGAGTGCATTTTTACTTTTTTTAAATTAAAAATATAGTGAATATCAATTTGCACGTCTCCAATCTATAGCTAACCAAAATCCAAATGAATGGCTTCCATCCCTAGAGTCTGCTTTGAAATTAATTGGATCGTGGGATGTTGTTAATTGAAAATGACATTTTGTGAAAGTGTTTCCATGCACACAATGGCGCAAAAAAAGAGGGGAAACGAAATCGTTCAACTTTATCCCCCCCCCACAAAAAATATGTCAGTGTTATTTCAAGGATGGTTTTTCTCATAATTGTCCTTTTTTAATGAATGTCATTAAATTGTCTGCGGTCCACTATGGAAATTTGCACATCTATAAAAAAGCAGAAACTAAATGAAAAAAAAGTTTCATTTTTAATGGAAATTAGGCAAACTCCCACAATTTGAATATATGCATGGGTGAGCCGTGATTTTTTTTCTCGGTTTCCCATCGTATTTTCCGCTTTGGTGGAGCTCCATATACTCAAAACGCAGCCAGGTTCAAATTCATGGTCGTTTTAATTTTCCACTATGCTGCCTACATGATAAATTGGAAATTTGAAACTGCAACAAAAAATACGCGAAAATGGAGTAAAAAACGTGAAGCCAAGCTAGGTTTTGCTTCCCAAAATCTTATGTGCTCGAGTGATTAGTGTTTCTGTGCTTCTCCCTCATTCGTCCGTATATGTAAATAAAGTCAGGACGCCATCTTGGAAATCCAGCTTTGACAAACGAAATCGATGATGCGAAATTGAGTAGTTTTTTAAAAAAATGTTCCTAAATCTGTTTGTGAGTAGGGAATCAAACATTTCTATTGCTGCTCAAATGCAGTGCAACTTTAGAGGAATCTAGATTTAATAGTTGTTGAGCAAGTATGTGACTTCTGCAATTTTGCTGTAAGGAGCCATCCAGGGGGAGGGGTTCTAGGAAAGAGAATGTCCAGATTGTCAATTGAAATTTTGAGTTTAATTTGGAAAAAGCTTATTGCAAACTGTGTAAAAGTGATTGAAAGCTGAAAACAATGCAATTGCAATTCAAGACATGGCTGAATGGTCATCAGATTAAATTACAACTAGACTGTCTTATTGTAATAATTATCTGTATAATAACCATCCATTAGGAATCATTCATATTAACCAGAGCGTAACAAAAGCCGGACAAAGGCGGACAGGGTGGAAGGGGGTGGGTATGAAAGTCAGAAAATTTCAAGACATCATTTGTAGATGACCCCTAATGAGTCTGTTGAGATGCTGCATTGGGACTGCAGTGTATCTGACAACGTTTAAACGATCCTCCTGGATGTACAAATGCATTTAGCTGATTGTGTCCTTGGATGTAGGATTTTTTATTCGCTAGCTTTTGGCATTCTATTGTCACATATGTGCTGCTTTGCTATCATTGATGAATCTTTTTGATTAGCCGATAGCGTTGCAGAGACCACCCCTTCCCCACGGGTCTTGACCTTCGCCCTTTGGTCCTCTTTTGACGCGTGTCGGAAGGCGCCACACGCTCCTAACGGTCTGCGCTTCCGATTGAGGGGTCAGGGGTCGCCACAAATCCCCGTTGTTCCGCATTCGGTGTTGTTGTTTTTTTATTAAGATTTTTTGTAGATGACTTTTTCCTGTCATAAATTAGGCGTTTGTTGGGCGCGAAAGATCCTTGCCCTCGCACGCCCCCTAGGTTCTGCACTCAGGCTAACGAACTTCTGAGAGCCCCTTAGCTTTTGTCTTCTGTTGGCGTTACACTTTCACCCCCTTTGTTGTTTTTTTACTGCCGGAGTGTAACGAGATAAGCAAAAGGTCAGCCCAAATTTCACGGTTTCCTCGATTAATTAGCGTTATTGTTGACACTTGGTGAACCGCTTGGAATCCCCTCGAAAATGCCCCCATTTTAATTGCCTCTTCCGGCTGGCGCTGGTGCCACTTCCGCCAGAAGGCTGGCTAGAAAATAACAAAAATTAACAATACATAACGCAACCGAGCGCTAGGAGAGTGGTTTTTTCCCCCGTTTTTATGCAAAAAAAAGTTTGAAAATTGCATGGCATTGTATTGCGCGAATGAAAATCTCTCGTTTTTTAAGGGTTAAGGGAAAGGAGGTGATATATGGAGCTGTTGTTATGATACAGGTAACTGCGAACGATAGAGAGTGGGCAAATGTACAGTAAACTCGATCGAATAAACATCCCACAAGTGGAAACTGGGCAAAAACTGGTCGTGAACGACGAAAAACGGCGGCAGTTGTTCGCGCTTTAGAATGGGAAAGTTACGCTGCTTTCCACGAATTAATCTGTCTGGAAATCTAGCAATTTTGAGGTGAGATAATAGTTGAAAGGAAGGCTTAGTCGTGGCGCCATCTAGCGGCTGCCAAATGAAGCGCAGTTCCGAGGTGTGGTGAATTATGAAGCTAATCCTATAGTCTGTCCAACCGAAGATTAGACAGCCTAAACCACTAAGAGATATTCAGCTTATAGATTATGCCTTCCAGCATAGAGGAAGCCTCCTGCAGAAAAGATCAGTATGTGATTTTATACTGGTATCACTATAATTCTATGCATATAGTGATATCACTATTATAGTGGTTTTGGAACTTAAATATCAGTATAGTTACTGATATCACTCAACTTTTGCTAGTATCCCCACATGTCAGTTTATTTGCACTGATGTATACTGATCTTTCTACCAGGGCCGATGCCCAATGGTTGGACAACTGAGTCGTGGAACAAGAAAGATTAATCGCGCAAAAAAACAACTCTTGCATTCTATTGGTCCATTCGAATTCCCAGTTTACACTAATGTACCATATTTATATTCGTATTTGCTTGATCAACTTGTTACATGCAATCATGCTATTAGGGGAAGTCTCTTCAAAGCATTTGTTGTTCTCTTGTTGACAGACTTTAAGAAGATAGTTTAGTAAGGGGAGGTATTCTTTACCTTTCTTCCCCCACCCTTCCACCTTTCTTTGGCGATCGACTGAAAACGTTTCAGTTTGGGGTGCAACTAATTCCTAAACCAATTTGCTAAAGCAAATTTTCACAAAAATTGCTCAGTTTAAATTAACAAATACCGTTCCTTCATCAGTAACATTTGTAAACAATTATTTTATAGAAAGTGGTCGAAAATCCATACATCTAGATTTATTTAAAAAATCGTCTGCGGCATTTCATTTCTATGAATTTTCTATAGAAATGTGTGCAAATCATTCTACGGTTTCATGTAATGGAAACAATTTTGTATGTTTCCAGAAAGAATCTTGGGTGCGAGGCACCAACTTCAAACATTCGAAAATCAATACTGAGCAATCCTATCCAGTATTTTTTTAAATTGATTATAAAAAACTTGGCTGATCCAGTGATACCTAGGAGAATCACCATCGTGTTCGCGTCCTGTAATTCAGTGGTCCCCAACCCCCGGACCGGTACCGGTCCGTGGATCAAATGGTACCGGGCCGCCCAAGGAACATGAAATTATTCTTATTGATTTAGCGTTCTAGTGAGTTAAAATGT
>JAQIXS010000159.1:0-61289 GCA_034700785.1 Rossiulus vilnensis | reverse complement strand
GACTTGATTAAAAGTTCGAGTTAGCGTATTATTCTATTTATAGGAAGTCGAGTTATCGAGGTTCCACTGTATATGACTGTATTTACTTACTTAGCTCACGTATCACATGCCAATTTAAATTTTAAATTGCAGACCTGCAAAGGCAAGTGCAGTGAGTTCAGGCCCTGTGTGGAGTGCCAGGCCTTCGGCCAAGGGCTGTCGCAGGAGGAGTGCAAGAACTGCTCGTTCAAAGTGGACCTGGTGGACAATTTGAGTGGTAATGTTAGCTTGTTGCTGGAAAAGTTCTTGCTTGAAAAGATTAATTCTGAAGACGCAATCCGGTATTTGTTTTGACAGAGGTGGCACCATCCGAACGCCGATGCATTTTCATTGACGAAAAAGGATGCTCATTCGAGTTTACTTACACCTTCGACAAAAACCGAAATGCCACCGTCATGGTGCAAGGAACAAAAGGTAAGAGTTCTTCGACGGGTTGTGTTGGTTTTTTTAAAAAAGATTTGAAACCTGATAGGTTCTCATGCACAGACAATCCTGCATAGTCTATATAGTCAAAACGTTTACCATATGGTGGGCATATAGAGTCGTAAAAACGAAAAGTGTGAATGAGAACAGGACACAGGTCCATCATCGTGGCAAACTCGAATGACCTGCCTGCTTTTGAACTGAAAATTTCACTTACGGAATGGTTTTGTGTGTCTTGCAGAGTGCCCTAAAGTAATAGATGCCCTGGCTATAGGCGCAGGCATCACTGGTGGTGTACTGGTAGTCGGTCTGGTGATACTGCTGGTGTTCAGGGTTCTGGTCTATTGCAAGGACAGTCGAAATTATGCCAAGTTCCTCGAAGAAAGAAATAATAAGTCGGTCTGGAAGGTAAGCTATTGCAATCATGTCCACCGAGTAACGTTTATCCAAGCTCCAGCAGACATTGTCAGGAAAAAAAATATTCATAAGAAATCTATGTTTTTATGTTATTTCAGAATGACAACCCAATCTTCCAACCAGCAAAGATCAACTACACCAACCCAATCTACGGCCAGGTGAACTAGTCTGTGGAGGTCGTCCGTTTTGTTTCGGTTTGAAAAAAAAACATTTACGGGAAGCTCATTTGTCTGCAAGCCCTTCGCCTAGTCCGATGTGACTTGGGACTTGCAATACGTTGCTGGAGACAGTGTTGCTGTGATAAAACCAGAACAAGTTTCACGATGCCTGCTCCATCATGTAGATGACTGTTCAAAAGGCCGTCCAAAGTACCCTGCTTTTTATGTGTACATTCACGTATAGCCAATGTGCAATTCTGAAGAGAAAGTGAATGTCTGGCAATGGTGCAGCAGAAGCGGATGAACCAGTTATGAGTGATGATGAAGCCTTAGAAGACCTATGGTGCAATGGCATCGTTTCAGTCCATTAGGCCAGTCTTGCCCTTTGCTCAAATCTGGGTTCTGCCCCACTTTTGGATGGATTGCTTTTAGTCTGCAATGGCAATATCTAAGGCGTTGAGATCAGCGACAATCAGAAGCTAAGTCCGTCCCAAGCAAGAAGTGCTGTTCTGGAAGCACATGGCCAAATGGTGTCAATTAAGTTGCATGTTTCGTCACTTCTACGTTGGATTGGAACAGAAATGAACATTTCTCAAACAAGGAGCCTAAGATTGCAGCTGTGTGGGCAGCAAACAGGAATGAATAGGATACCATTGCAGTCAAACTTCAGATACAGCCAAGTATTTCCAATTCGTTTCCATTGAAGGCATCCCAGCTCAATATCAGGAACGATTCTGGCTCTAAGTCAACTCTTTGGAAATGCTGGTAAAATGCATTATTGTAAATAATGGTGGGATACAATATATACTTGCCAATTGCCATGGTGGGATTTATCTAAGCTTAATTTTGACATAAAAAAGTCTGACAATGCTTGCCACTAATTCCCTTCCTAATTGTTGAATTTTTGTCATGGACTGGTTGGTATGCCAACATTTAGGACTTCGGATTATGCAACAAATGACAAAAATGGATTCAATTTTATAATGACATTGCCTATCAGATAAATGCCCATGTAAAAACTTCATGCAGAATTCTGCAGAAAATAACTGGTCAAAACGTTTTCCGTAGATCCACAACAAATTCTATAGAAAATAATTCTTTTTCTGCAAATACTTTAATCCCAATTCAGTAGCCTTCTGCAATCTTTTTTAATTGGGTGCACTGAAAACTAACATATATAAGCGTAATGAAAATTTGCAGAAATTAAAGCGTGTTGAGATGCCTCATCGTGCATATATATTGCTTCAGAATATGACAAGCAGAAGCCAGTAGATTTTGAGGAGGAAGGACTTTTGAACCACTCTGCAGAAATGCAAATTCAGAATTCAAATCAAATTTACACTTATTCAAACCAAAGCAAACAAAATGTTCAGACGCAATGTGCAGTTCAGGGAATTAATGATCGCTATCATAACCTAACAAAAATTGGGCCAAAATGGTAGTCGAAATGCCAAATTTCAGCACCGCTCACTAAAAACTTCGTTGATGTGATAGACAATTAGACATGTCTGCACCAATCCGAGGGCTTAATACTGGCTTGAGTAATATTACCTGTTAGTCCCTGAGTTGTAAATTAATTGTTCCCAGAATGCTGGACATAAGTATGCTAGCTTTAACTATTGTACATAGTGCTGTTAGTACATAACTAGGACATATTGTGCGCTAACTACAGATAGACATTAGCTGCTATGATTGATTTCGATTACTTTGTAGTATTAAATGTAGTATTACAGTTCCCAAATTTCCAGGTTTCAAAATGTTCGTCATCAGATGATCAGACTAGCAATTTTCAGAATATGTTTCCCTTTGTAAATATGTGAAAAGATCAGAACTCCAAGAGGAAGTATTGCCGTAACAGTAATTAAATTTGAAAACCATATCAAACGAAATCAGGTGAAAACAAGTCGATCTTTTACTGATCTGGAATTTCTTTTTTTTTTTAAATACGCTGGCACGAGGCGAACATTACTGATCAGGTTAATATTAATTATCTTCAGGAAAGATGCCGTGTTGCGGTATTTCCAAATATACAGTGTATTATAGCTTTGATTATGTTTATTGGTCATATCATTCATTTTTGTATATAAGTGTACAGTTTGTTTTCATTAAATGTCGTTTTACATGAAAACTTCGCATTTCAAGTTTCATTTTTTTATACTCTTGTCTCTTATGGTAGAGATTTATACTGTTGTAAGTGAAGACAACCAAACATGGCATATAAAATATTGCATCAAAATTAATAAGATTTGCAAAAAAATTGTGCAAGCCAATATGAAAAATGACATCCTTTATACATGCATACATGTAGGTTTAACTTATCAACAGCTGTCAACTGTATCTGGCTAAATCATTAGCTTAATCACATGTTTAAAGTGGTTATAACCAATACGATACAGTACGCAATCAATCGGCCATGTGCAATTAATTGCAAATTAATTAATTTAAGAACAACGAAACTAATATTCGAACTGCATTTCTAATGTACAATCAGTTTCAACACCAACACTAGGCTATGGTAAACAAAAATTCAAACAAAATTGGTTGCCTACCATTGGATGGTTTGTTGAATCAATGCAGCCTGTTGATCCCTGGGTGAAAAAACATTCGCACAAGAGTTTGGACGTTGCTGATTGTGTCAGTTAAATTCCTTGGAGGGCACACCATCCGCACATGATGGCCATTGAAAATTTCGATGGGTGATGAGATGGTTTCAGAATTGTTTGCACTGGGGGATCACAAGGTCTATCAGTGGATTCCCTTGTAGAAATTTTGACAAGGACACTTGTTGTTCTACTAGATGTTGATGACTTGATGACTGATGAAAGTTGACCACACTGTGGATATCCGGAAGATGCACGTAACAATCCATCTAAAATTAAAAAGGTCACTGTTCAAATTAAGGAAAAAGCTGTTGGTTTTAATTGATTGAAATAAAAACATGTGAACGGAATACAATTTTCTGTAGCTTAAAGCTACAGAAAATTGCAGAAAAGTTAGCAGAATGGGGTTATCCATGTCTGTAATTTTTTTACCAAGTTAAACCCAGATTTTTCTTTTCGACTGCTTTACCTTCAAAACCCACTTTTCAACCAATAATCTTATCTATTTGCATCTGTTTTTATAACTAATACAAGCAGATGACGTCATTAAAAACGTTTATAAGTAATAAACAATTGACTTACAGTAAAAATGTACATGTAGAATCGTTTAAAGTTTTACTTATAACTGTTAGTCAATAAAACAACATGTGCTTATTATTCCCCCAAATTAAGATACATGTACACTGTATCTATCATGCAGTCAAAAATGCATTTATTAAAGACAAGTACACGTTGCGATATTTCTAAAACGGCATTTCTGTCATAACTGGCATTTTCTGCCAGCAGAGGAATTCAGATATTTAAATCATCAAGGGTCATCCACAACTGACGTCATGCATGATTTGGCTAAATTAGAATGTCCATATCTTAAAAAATGTCACGCAAAAAAATGAGCTGTTATTTTTTAGCTAAGCACATTTTTCGTAAATCAATTAAAAATTATTTTAAATTTGACAATACGTAATAAATGAACGCCCCTATCCTACCATGCCTTAAGGCTATTAGCGACCACATTTCGGCCACTACTTAGGCTTTCGTAACAAGATGACAAGAGCACATTTTCTGAATTTTCAAATGGTAAACTTCAACCTTCACGAATGAATCGGAATTTGGCTGCAAACAGATCAAAGATCATGTCAAATTCAAACTTTGACATCAAACAAAAAGACCCATGTGGATCCACGATGCTAAGTTTAAATTACTTTCGTTCCTACGTGTTCCGTTCCTTGATGATCGTGGGAATATAACAATATTTGCCATTTGATAAAACTTACATTTGCAGTTTTTGACACGCGACTCCGACGAACTTGGACCAACTTTTGCGAAAGATTTAGCGGCCTTTGAGCCGATTCGCAAATCGCCAGCAGGTGGCGCTGGCATGATGGGCGGTTTTTTAAAAATGGCTGGGATTTTAATGCATTTTTTCCAAGTTTATTGTTTCGTTTTACTTACACCGGTGAAAGGCTGGATTTTTATGCAATTACCCAGGCAATTACATGGTGCCTTTAGTGAAAATTGTGGTTTCGAATTATCTAAAAATTCCCGGTTTGAACGGAAATCGATCCTGAAAAGTTGAGGCTCACACCTGTTTGCCTCAAGTATACATGTGCAGTGCACACTGCTGTAGAAAAAATGAAGAAATAACCAACATTGAATCATTATATCTAAATAAAACTCTAATGATGCATTGCACTTTGAAATTACAATGGCCTGCCCCAATTTATGCAGAAAAACTAAGGTTTAAAAGAAACACCAAAAATCAATGATGTTTTACTGAAACAATTAAAAGTTTTCGGTGGATATACTGCTACATGTATAAAACTGTGTATTGCAGTAATACACAAATATACACTTAATTGTACTTAATTACAGCCATTTTTATCAGTATCTCTATTTGAAATAAACCAATTTGTTTGTGTTTATTGTGTAATAGAATTATCTCAATTTTTGTGATTCCTTCAATATTTAAAATTTTAATGCTGTGTATTTTTTATAAACAAATATCAAAAATGTATCCATTTTTTCCCAGAATAAAGCAGAATTAAACGGTTATTGCTCTATTACTACACAATATATGCTGTATTATTGCATTTTATCCACAGACAACTGCAATCAGTAATCAATTTTAGAATTTGGAATTTGAATGCTGCATTTTTAAGATCATACTGTATATCAGAAATGTATCCAACCTATGTATAAACGGCATTCAATTATCATTTAATTAATTGCAAATTTAATTACGATTGCAGATAACAAATAATACTTTTGAGTGATATAAAATTGCTGTAAAATTTCCCTGTAAAACTTCCAGAATAAAAATAGCAACAGACTTTCTCTTGGGGCCACAAAACTTGTGTTTTTGCTGTCAAAATGATACAAATACTAACATTTTTTGGCTTGCCACAATTTAATCTATCAAAATACAAAATCGAAAAAGGCTACAGTCAAGGTTGATAAGGTTGAAAGTATATTAACAATATAATGGTAAACCTAGAATCAATACGTTTATAGTACACTCATAAATAATAAGATAATAGAGAAATCAAGAAAAATGAAAGCTGGTATCTTCTTCGTACACCTGAATTATGTGCGGAATCACAAAATCCCCCATTCATGCACGGGTTTAGTGTGAAAGTCATTGATTTTACGGTGAAATTGTCTGCCCGTCCGAGCAGCTGTTTGGACAATAGCCGTCCACACCAACCACTTCTTCTACCCAGTTCATGGCCTTGGAGATCCTGGTGTAAACTCCTGGATAGTTCTTTTGGGCACAGCCAATCCCAAATGACACAATTCCGATCAAGGAGTACCTTGGGCCGCACTTGCAGATCAATGGACCACCAGAATCACCCTGACAACCAGAGATAATTTATTAAAACCAGCTTAATTAAAACATATCTTAAATTAAATGGAATTAATTTATCATCAAAAAGCCTTGTATTTAAAGGCAAATAGAACTTAGTTTTTGAACAAAAATCTCGGATAACTTTATTATGGTTATTTATATGAGGTGTTATTTAAAGGAGTTCGTCTTAAAACAATTTCAATTAATTAAGCACCAAAAAGCTTAGTGTTTAAAAGCAAAGTGTAATTTTTTTAAAAAAACATGAATTTTTTAAAATATATTTGGGACTTTCATTCTCGTTTTAGAATTTGAGAAATTGTATGAGAAGGCTACGTTTTTTAAATATTTTTACATAATAAAATTACAATATTTAAAGTAATTTTCAATGCAGGAGTCTCATACATTTGAATCATAAAGTGAGTTTTAAGGTAGTTTAATTCTATTACAATTTATTATGCACTTTTAAAATGTTATGAAAATGATGCGAATCATAAAAAATATCACACTTCATTTTAGATTTTGAGACATTGTACGAAAAGACCATGGTTTTTTTCAATATATGAAAATTGGACAAATAAACTATTTAATGTGTTAGAATTGTCAAAGTTCTTTCACAGAAGTTTCATAAATTTGTGCCTAATTAAGTTTTGACGTAATTTAAATTAGTTTTAGAGTTTTAAAATGTTATAGCAATAATGCACTTTTCAAAAACAATTATCCTACCTGACAGGCATCTTTACCCCCTTCCAGTAATCCTGCACACACCATATTTTCGCTAATTTTAATTCCTGTGCTTTCATATTTTTCTTTGCATTCTTCGTTGCTGATACCTTTGACTATCACATCACGTAATCTGTTCGCTGCTCCACCTCCTAAAATTCATACATAAAATTAATCAGGTAGTATAATTTTTTTTAAATTGAAGTGCTACACATGGAATCAATTTGTCCCAACAAAGATATTTCCATACAAAACAAAAGTTTTGAAAAAGAAATATTGTTGAACTTATTCTTGCCTTCACTGGTTGATCCCCATCCAGTCACTACCAGTTGTTTGCCAGTGAAGTCATTACTGTCCGAAAAACTGGGCAGGCAAATGGGGGATATGCGTGAGGACACGGTGACCGGAAGCAGCACCTTGACCAAGGCCACGTCGAATTCTTGGTTCCTGGGATTGTAATCCAGATGCAAATTGACATCCGAAGCAATTCTTGGTATGAAAAATATCCCAAAAATGCTATTCAGGTTGTGGCGACCTACAGTTACTGTAAGCTTGTAGGGTTGGCTCCTGATTGCAACAAAATAAAAATATATACATGTATATTAATCAGTTTTTGGGCACATTATTCATGTATTTTTGTGTGTTTCACCTGTATTTTACTACACAATGAGCGGCTGTCATGACATATTTGGTGGAAATGATGGTTCCTCCACAAAATTGAGATCGATATGCCCCATTTATGAAATATTCCCCTGTTTCATGGAGTGATGCCATCCAAGGGTACTCGTTTCTGTCCGTAACTTGACCACCGACAATTTTTGTCGTTTGGTATTTAATTCCACATTCTGAAAATGACAATAATGTTCAACGGTCGTCAAGAAGGTTTTCTTTTTATATATTTTTATTTGTACAATTTTGATTGAAAATAAATATATTTACCGCAAGGTTTTTCTTCAGTTCTGTTGCTTCTTGCATTAAACTTTTATTTATTAAGAAACAAAAATTAGTGCTTAAATTATAAATGTTTTTATTTTTAAAATGGTATTTATCAAAAAAAATTGTATTAAATGCATGGATGACGTTCCTAAAAATCACCTTATTTTAAATTTGAAAAATAACGGTCATTTTCATCGAAAGCTTTCTTAAAAAATAGCTTTCTCAACCAATAATTTTAATTTATGTGCATGGTTACAAGTGCTTTCGTAAGATCTCTTAATCAGATAATCTACCTTTAATTTTACTATTAGTAGTAGCGGTAATTTTTATCAAAATCCATAAAGTTCTTGCTTAAAAAATGCCGTTGTTAAAATATATATGTAAATAAGTTATAGAATACTAATTTTATATAAAATATTGTATACAGAAATACTGACATGTACTAATCACTTGATGTAGGGAAATTGCTGAATTTCAATTCTTAACATTTCCGGAATGAAACAATGTCGACAAATAAATTAAAAAGCAAAGTTAATTGTGCATGCCAATTTATCATGCTAATTTTTCAATCAAATTAATGCTCAATTGGATTTCTTAATTTTTTTTAAGTGACATATTTATAACGCGCATAGAAGACGTAAACATTAAGTAATAAAAGACTTGCATTTAAAATGTACTGCAAAAATATACAAAACATTTTTTTTCAAAATTATTTTTTATAGACGTACAGTGTATAAATTTGTCTCAAATGCAGGAATTTGTGTAATGTGAACATTCATGATGAAAACCAAATTAAACTTCAATATTTTACCTTAGAAACTGCCCAGGATGGACAGAGACATAGCAGAACCACAACAGCGATGAACACGTCCATATTTCTCATTTTTGGAAGAACATATAAATTCGGATGCCCCTATCAGATTGCTATTTATAGCAGCTTAGAGGGTTGCAATCAAATGTCCTCTTTCATTACCATCAAGTAATCAACGTGAAATTATCTAAACAAACACGACTCATGTTGGTCCGGGATGAAATGGGAAGTGTTTATTACTAAAAGTGCTAATTAAATAAAGTGGAATGAGTGTATTGCTCTCTTTGGTTCCATATTCATAAATCTGGTGACATGGAGGATGCTAAATCTAAACTCATTAATCACACCTGATTAAACACAATGGATGTGGCTGATGAAAACGGTCTCATCAACTGATTGTATGGCCATGGTCGCATTGTTGACACTTCTCATAAGCTCCGAATAAACAATCAAGGTTTTTATATAATTGCATGGAGCAGGGTGGAGCGGAAGTAGGTAGTTGTCACTCCTCTAATATAGGGTTCAGAGGAGACTATCTGGGGGGAGAAGCGGGTTGATCAAAAATGACAGGTGGGCACTACAATATAAACAATTATATTGCTACCTTAAATCATTCTAAAGGGTCTTCCATCAAAAAGTGGACATTTTAATCCTCCCAAAATTACTTCATTTTGAAATGTCCTAATTATTTATTTTTAAAAAAACAACGTTTTGGAGGTCACATGATGGAAAAATGTGTTAGTTTTGTGCATGGTGGGTACCGTTTAGGTAAGGTAGGTAATAAAATTGAGAAAAGTCCATTAAATAATTAATTATGAAGACATACGTACTGGGATCCTTTGACATCCGTTATGGACTGTCGGTAATTGTTAAAAAAACATGAAGCCAAGTGAGAAGAAATGATAATGAGACAATTTTCTTATCAATAATTTATTGTATTTTAAAAAAAACAATTAAATCAGCGAAATTTCAGCACGTCTTAGTGTATGTGGAATGTTTTGTGGTTTGGTCAATCCAAGAAATGAACCGGGTCACTCTGGTGTAGACTCCAGGGAAATGGGGTCGAGCACATCCTATTCCGAAAGAAACAACCCCGACCAGGGCGTGGCCACCCCCGAGGTCATAGGTCAAGGGACCGCCAGAGTCCCCCTGAAGAGAAACGCTCATGAAAAGCTAGAACCAGAATTGAATTGAACAAACCAGTTTATTGGATGTACATGTACCTGACAAGAGTCTTTGCCGCCATTGTTGTAGCCAGCACAAAGCATGTTGGCAGTGATGGGGAGGTCTTTGGTCTTGTAGTATTTGGAACATTCAGAGTTTTTCATGATTGGGATGGAAACCTCGTTTAGAACAGTGCTCACCTTGCCTCCTTGATTACAGAAAAAATACAAGTTAGCATTAGTTTTGCTAATATCTCATCTATTTGTTAACAATTTACTAGTTCATGGATCCCAAGGAACCTAAATCCGATGTTTTAGCACCTGGAGGTGCATGGGAACACTTCTTTTGATATCTTGTGGACCAGAAGAGAAGGCAAGATGTGAACTAGGAAGGTATTTGACCACCTTCGAACTTCAAAGTTACGCTCGTCAAAACATTATTTGCAAATTATTTCACAGTATAGTCGGGTTAAGAAAAGAAGAGACTGAGCAAAAGCCAATCAGAGCTAGCCAGCTTCTAGATTATTCCTTCCACTCAAAGAAATCCACGCCGATGCGAGTTTAGTTGACACCTGCCCACCAGATGGAAAATGAGTCATTGGACAGGAAAGACTAATCGCGCAAAAGGCTCTCGCATTCTATTGGCCCATTTAGATTCCCAATCCCTTCTTTTTTAACCCGACTATAGTTTGTCAAGTGACGCTCCAATAATTTCACTTCTAGCATGACACTACAATCAATCTCTCAATCGCAATTAATCGTTACGTCACTTGTGCAAAAACCAACAAGACAGAACCAAGGAAATGTTACATCATTCCATGCTTGTGATATATAAGCAGATAATGCCTGCTAGTAGTATTACCTTCTTTGGTGTGGCCCCAGCCATGAGCGACCACTATCTTGTTAGACAAGTTGACATTTGGGGGCGGTAGGCAGACTGGACGAATGATGTCGGTGAAGGCTATGGGTGTAGCCGTCTTGAGCAGGGAGATGTCATAGTCCATATTGGGGGTCACGTAATTTGGATGATTGATAATTTCTGAAATTTGCATCAATTTATTGCTGCTTTCAGAAGGCGATGAATAGTCATAATCTCCAAGATTGGCAGTAATCAGATCAGGATGTTCTCTGAAAACCATTTAAACCTGAATCAGGCAACATTTTGACCAATATATCGTTTGACAATCCTATAACTGCTTTGTTACAGAAAATCTCGAATGCACCATAGATGGCGTTGCGAACTTGCAATTATATTTTCATTGCTGTACAACTGCATTTAAAAAATATACATGCTGCATATAAGCTCTAAAGCTTTGAATTGTTACATGGCTACATAGTGTAATTACACACAATTCTTGGTATGTTCGTTTGAAATAAGGTGCAATTGCTTGATAACTTTAACGAGGATCTGTGGAACCGGAAGTGTCTCACCTGCTGGAATACGTGCAATGGGCGGCAGTGACGATCCACTGACTGGCGATCAAGGAACCTCCGCAGAAATGGGAATCAGAAATACCCTTTTCTTTTAAAAGTAGAGTTCTGTGCAGAGAAACCTTCATGTTTTGAATGGTCAAAATTGGATTGTCAGTTGTTTGGACATGGCTTCATAATAAAATACGGTAAATAAAATTGTTGCTTGAATAGGATGACAAGATGGTCACAATACATTCGTGCCGAAGTTGCAAAATACTAAGTATTTACTTTAGCAAATTATTTCAGCAAAATTGTCTTACCATCCAAGGATATCTATTTTTCTGCGTTGGAGTTCCTCCCACGATGTACGTTTGTCGATTAGGGACACCACAAACTGTTTCAAATAAAACATCTTGGTTATTGATAATTGTGACCCTTAATAAACTTTGAAGTGTTCGTAAATTCTTCACATTTTGTACGATTAAACACGCAGCATTATGTCATAAAGTTTTATGATGTTCAAAGCAAAACGTTTCTTAAAACATATTGGACAAAGATATTTATTTGGCATGTCAATGGTAGCAAAACATTCTTACCACAGTCTGAATCGGTCACAATTGAAGGCCCCTGATTTACCTGAAAAGGATCCAAAACTCGATTCAGCTTATGAGTTAATTTACATGTGTACATGTATGTTGGTCCTTAATGGTCTTAGAAAGTTGGTGAAACCAGTCAACTTACCACATTTGCATGGGATGTCAAGCCTTGTAGGCCACTGAGGATACAATTCAAGAACCAGATAAGGTCCATTCTTGGTGTCAATTCTTGCGAATATGGTCTTTTCAGAAATCGTGATGTGATGTACTCTCTATATATGGCTTTTTTCAGTTATCTGCACCTCGCATCTGGACTAATTCCATGTTTGATTATGCCATTATCCTAATTTGATTAATCACATTTGTCAATCAACAGGGAGATTATCCCACTTTCCTTTATGTCAAAAACAGGTATTGAGCCCGAGCAAGTTACTTCTACTCAGAAAACAATGCCCAAAAATTGCCAAATTGGTGACTTGATCAGCAGTTTAAACATAAGTCTTTCATGCACGATTTACCTACCCGACCTGAAAGCGAAACTCCTACTTCAGAGGAAATAGGTGAAATATTGGGGAAAACCACACATTTAATTTGCAGAAGGCTCATTCAGATGCCTTGAAATGTAGGTCACTTGACGTAACGCATGGCCCTAATTTTCTGGGGTGCATTTCTCAGAAAAAGAAAAAAATGGATTTTTACAAGGAGGATTGTTTTAGTAGTTTATAACTGGCATTTTAAACCTCGACTGACCAAAAGTTGTGGAAACGTTTAAAATTGAAGCAATAAAAACATGGACGAATTTTTCCTTCATGATAACATTATTTCCACAAGTAAAATTTAGGGGAATTATTCAACAATACGATTTGTTAAAAAAACCAGACACATTTAAGTAAAATAAATTTGCAAATTTTTTGAAAAAAAATGATAATATTTTTGCCAGCTTTTGAAACGATTCATAATTATTATTGTTTTATTTGCATTTATTTATGTGACAACACATTCTTGTAATATGCCCAAAGAAAACTACCATTACTTTGATCCAGTCTAAACAGAATATTAATTTAACAAACACATGCTAGGAATATGTTTATCCTTTCAATTTTTGCATTTTAAAAATATAAATTTCAACATTTTTAAGTTGAAATTTGTGTCTGTGTAAAATGAACACGTAATTAATTTTATGATAAATAATAAATAAATTGAAAATGCATTGCTTTGTTTCATCGGAAATCACCTTGAAAACTGTAAATAAATGTTATGCTGAAGCAGATATTGATATCAGAAATATCTGTCAATTATAAACGCGTAAACCTTGTGATCAAGCCTTGGTCATGTGACATCTTTGGTATATTTTATCTCCAAATTTTCTATCTTGTTTATTTAAAGATAACCCAATACACCCTTTTCATATATCAAAATTTGATAAACAAGTCTTACTCATTCTTGTAAATGTGTGGCACACAGTAGGATACCTACCTTGATATGATGAATAGAGGCATGGCTTCTCACCCTGGATGCGTGATGCCAGTGGCTGGCATGGAGACAAGAGTTTGTCTCAAACTCAACAATTTCCAGAAAATTTTCGAAGCGATCGGAGACCGGCCAGTGGTCATCGTGTCGGTCAATGGGCCTATGCGAACCGGAAAATCGTTCATTCTAGCACAATTTCTGCGATATCTCAGCAGTTCTGGTCAAGGCGACTGGGTCAGCCAGCCACTGGACAGCGAATTCCATTGGAAGAATTCTGCAAATCGTCAAACTGTTGGCATCAATCTTTGGTCAGAGCCATTCTTCAGGATCAAGGATGGACGAGAAGTGGCAGTGCTGCTAATGGACACTCAGGTAACGCATACGCAATCACATTTTCTAAGTATTCCAAATAGATCTCAAACTGGTTTTTTTTCCATAAAATATTAAAATTTTGTAAAGTTAAAAAAATCTGAAATGTGATAAAAGCTACACGTGTATGCCGTGTATGCAGTAATATTTGGCATTAGATAAAACTCCATATATATAAATCCTTTATATAACTCCAAATATGTCCACATTCAGGTTTTTTCTACCCTGTTCAGTTCTATGGGATGAAATTGGTCATACTCTGAAATCTTCAACAAATTATTTATGCAACATTATTTCTCTATAGACATGCAGTAAAACGAGTTTCACTTCTAAAAATAGTTTACAGGAAGTTGACAATTTTAAATTTTCTTGCTAGGGCTGCTTCGATGACCAAACATCGCTCATGGAGAGCGCCTACAACTTCGCCATCAGCCTACTCCTGTCCCCCGTCCTTATCTACAATATTTCGAAGTAGATCACAGAGGACATGCTGCAATTTCTGCAGCTCTTCATCGGTTATGCCACCGTTCCATCAGAGGAGGAGGGTGATCCAGAACCCTTCCAAAAACTGATGTTTCTGATCAGAGACTGGCAATTTCCAGACGACTTCGAATACGGTTACTACGACGACCGCATCAGCGCATCCAAGAGGAACTTCAAGAAGGAAAAACTGGACCCTTCGGATCACATGCCAGACCAGATTCGGATCGTGCACAAGGGGATCGTTGAGAGATTCCAGAGCGTTGGGTGCTACCTGATGCCACACCCAGGACAAGGGTTGGCTACACGTGACAAATCAGACAAGCTGAACCCAGAGTTTGTGGACGCCATCAGGGATCTGGTACCACGAATTTTTGCGCCAGAAAATTTGGTCATCAAGACCATCGGTGGAGTGGAGGTGACCGGAACTGCCCTTAAGGACATCGCAGTTGCCTTGGACCAGATGTTTGCTGCAAATCCAATACCAGACATCAAGACCATGGCCCAAGAAAACGCTGAGGCACAGGTCAGAATTGCTTCCTCCATTGCCCTAAAGCTCTATTTCGAGCAGATGAAGGTGGCCAAGACATCTAATGGCCTGGAGGACAATCAACTGGAACAACTGCACAAACAGGCAATGGACAAAGCTGTGAGACTTTTCAAGGAAATGAGGCAGATCCGTGGAAGTGCAGATAAGGAGAAGGCTCTGCAGGCTTTGGAGCATCAAATCCAGTCCAAGTTCAAGTCTTACAAGAAGACCAATGACCTCAGAGTAAAAACCAGGGCTGCTCCCATTGCAGCAACTCCGAAGCAGAAAAACAACTATCATGGTCAAAATCAGAGTCTGTCTCCCATTAGTTTACCTGAAGGAGGAATTTCTGATAAAGGAAAATCACTGAACTCACCAACGACGAAATTGCAAGGTTCAGACCAATTCACCAGGTCTCCAATTCGGTCTCCAGCAACGAGAACTGCCCCTCTCATTCCCCAAGATGCATCTTCAAGCAATTATCCATTATATCCACTCAAACAACAGAATGCTTCACAAAATGCTCCAGCTCCATGCAAGCCGATTATGTCAAGACAAAATCCACCTGGCCAGAACCGCTCCATGGACAACCTAAACGACCAACAAAGAAGCAATGCAGCACAAATTCCTCTGGATCCACAAAATTATGGAGAAAATGTAACAAATTATCGGAATCCAGCTACATTCCCTAACCGTTCGGGCCATGGAAGCACTGGAAGAAAAAAGGAAAGTGTCCCTTCGACAAGCAGAAGTGGTATTGGCAATAAACCTTCTAATGCTGGCCCTTTTGCCAAGGTTGGCAAAATCATTGACAAAAATGTTGTAAACCCTATTCTGCAAATGGCAGTTTCGTTGATGTCCTCCATTAATTCGCAACATTCCGTTTAAGTTTCACCAAAACAGTTTGGTTGCTATTAACATGATACATACAATTGCCAGGATGCATAAAAGGGCATAAAAAAGAATGATATTATATTATTTTTGAAATACTTTGTAATTTCGTGATTTATCAATCGTGGTTTCCACCGCATTCTGCTCAACTGCATCATTGGATTAAATTTAACACATGAGATAAAAAATAAATAAATAATAACATTGGTTCATGGATAACACCCCCTAACACATGGCATATCTTTGCTGACAGTAGGGTTTTAAGTTGAATTGAATTGACAAATGCTTTATTAATTCTTGTGGCAAATATTGAATAAATATTTTTCTTGATCACGATAATTGCAATTGATTCCTTCCACATTAGTTAAATTAAAGATAACCAATTTTAAATGTTCCAATTTCAAATTATTTCGAAAAGTGTTTGAATTACATCATTAATATCTTTCCAAAACATATTAGCTATCTCAATTTACATGTATTCACAATCTGGTTTTGCTAGGTTAGATCAGTATTTTATCTTGAACTGTGGCCAAACAATACCATCTATTTTTATCAACTGCTTAGACACTCCAACACATGCTATCAACTATCTCAATCAAATTGAGGTAGTGCCTAATTAGTTACACTTCAAAGCTAGTGTGTTCAGGTATGCCTAGGCCAGATATGTTACCAAGGGCGTACAATTATAGTTAAGATATGCTATCAAAAAAGGATCAAAGTTGCATGAATGCTTATCACATAATAAAAGTAGGTTATTGCAAAGACTTGTTCATTTCACGAGTACTCGAAGAGAGCTTTGTTGAAGGCATTTCTGGTCTGCTGGAATTTCTTATTCTGCGATGGCCATTTCGATCACCAAGCAAGAAAACAACAGAATCCGTCTTAGAATTGACGAATTGAAGAAGATCTTGGATGATATTGGCGACACCCCATTGGCCATCGTGTCCGTTAATGGGCCCATGAGGAGTGGCAAGTCCTACATCCTGGGCCACTTCTTGAGGTACCTCAGCACAATGGGAGGAGAGGGCGACTGGATCAACAAGAAGCTTAACCAAGAGTTTCACTGGAAAAATTCGGCTGACAGACAAACAACAGGAATCAACATGTGGTCAAGACCGTTCTACGTCATGAAAGATGGCCGCAAAGTAGCAATCCTTTTACTGGACACCCAGGTATGCCATACACTTTATAGCTTTTTAAAGTGATATCAATTTGAAAACTGCTTCACCAAAAGTGCATTGTGTCTATAAAAGCTGCCTTTAAAGACATATTCATACCAAGTAATTTGCTTAAGAATAGATTGCCACTGACAATAACTGCATGAAAACACATTGGAAGTGAAATACACCTGACATTCGTTGAATTCTTTGCATTTATACTACTCCTGCTTACACGTGCATTCTCATGAAACAGATTTTTGTAAATCATTTAACAAATCAATATTTCCTGTTCTAAAAATTCTTACAATTATACCCAATATTGTTGCACTATTGAAATCCATGTCTAATTTGTCATTTGCCCTAGGCAGCTTTGATGACCAGACCACAGCCACCGAGAACACCTTCTACTTCGCCATTAGCTGCTTGCTGTCTTCAGTCCTCGTCTACAACGTTTCAAAGCAGATATCAGAAGACATGCTCCAGTTCTTGCAGATGTTCATCGGCTACGCCAAGCTGAACCTGGAGGGGGGTGAGTCCAAACCCTTCTCCAAACTAGTGTTTCTGATTCGCGATTGGCAGTTTCCCAACGACTACGAGTACGGCTACCACGACGACCAGAGTTGCCCTAAAGGAAGCAACTTCAAGAAGGAGAAGCTGGACACCAACAGCAGCATGCCGGACCAAGTGAAAGTTGTCCACGAAGAAGTGGTTGACAACTTTGAAACCGTTGGTTGTTGTCTCTTGCCGCACCCTGGCATGGCACTTGCAGTGCGCGACAAGACCGATTCTTTGGACCAGGAGTTCGTGGACGTAATCAAGGACTTGGTTCCTCGGATCTTAAGGGCAGATAACCTAGTGATAAAGACGATTGCTGGGCAAGAGATCACTGGAAAGACCATGAAGAAGATCATCGCTGCTTGGGACGATACCTTCGCCAACGAGGAGCTTCCAGAAGTGAGGACCATGGCCGAGGCCACTGCCGATGCACAGGGAAGGATGAACGTGTCCATCGCATTCAAGATTTACAAAAGTGAAATGAAAGATGTGAAGAAAAGCAATGGCCTTCAGGAGAAGGATTTGAAGATCAAGCACAGGCATGCCATGGAGAAGGCCATCCGGGAGATGAAGACGATGAAGCAATTTGGGAGCAATGCCGTCAAGGACCGGTACGAAAAAGACCTGAAGAAGATGATCAAGGAGAAGTTTGATTCCTACCAGGAAATGAACGGCTTGATTCTGGTTTTCACCAAAAAGTTGGAAGAAAGAGCAAAGAATGATGAGGAAGAAAGAAAGAGATTGAATCAACAAATAGGTCATCTTCAACGAACCAACAAAGAAGAAGAAGAAAGAAGGAGAGAAAGAGAAAAGGAAGAAAGGGATAAATTAAACCAACGAATTTACGAACTTGAACGGATCAGGGAAAAAGAGCAAATGCAGGGCAGCAATGGCAACCCCGCAACATTAGACATTTTCACATCAGTAGGCAAAGTTATTGACAGGCAACTCAGCGTCCCTGTAGATGTCGTTGGATTAGCTGTTCGCGGCTTAGGATTCGTTTTGAAAAACTTATTTAGGAAATAAATTCAATACAGTGTCCTATTAACACGACTTTACAACCACTTGCATTTTTTTCAATATGAACCTGTAAAGTAATTCTTCAGCAATGAAAAGGGCACAACTAAGACAAGGCTGCTGCTATAAGATTTTTAAAATATTGTTTGAAATATGCATCTATAGTATCATGAAATATATTAACTGAACTATATACCTTAAAGTGTTATACCAGCATGACTTTACAACCGCTTGCATTTTTTGAACATGCACTTGTGAAGTAATACTTTAGGAATAGAAAGGGCTTAACTGACATAAGACAAGATTGCTGCTATAAGATATAAAAATATTTCTGAAGTATGCCAATATGAAATTTGCTAAATTGAACTATAATTCTTAAAGTGTTCCACTAACGTGACCTTACAACCACTTGCTAACAGAACCAAATACCAAGCAGAAAAAATAAAACCAAATACATTTATTTGTTAAATTATATTAACTAACATTAGGCATGTCAACAATGTTTCAAGTTTATAGATATTAAATAGGAATAGAAAGGAATAGAAAGGGCATAGCAGACATAAGACACGATTACCGCTATAAGATTAACAATATTTCTTAAATATACAGCTATGTTTTTATGAAGCATAATAAATTCAATTAAATTTCCTGATATGTTAAGCTAACATAACTTTACAACCGTTTGCATTACAAAGCAAAACATCACATATACACTGTAATTAAATAAATTAAACATTCGTTAAATTGTTTCTTCGACATAACATACATGTATGCCGATTATCTGTGATTAAAACATAGCAGCATTTCATTGGTCAGGACAAGATTCATCGTCAATATGGGTGGATATAAACGGAAGAAACTCACTGACTCTCGCATAAACTCCTGGAGAGTTAGGTTGGGCACATCCAGGCAATCCGAATGAAACAATTCCCACCAAGACAAATCGATTGTTTTCGTACTTGTGAAAGAGTCCACTTCCGGAGTCGCCCTGAAAAGATTACAAGCCAAATCAATGAGGCACAAATCAAATTGTATTAAAATCCATTTCTTAATTGACATTCTCATTCTTTGAATATGTAATATCACATAAGTACTTTAATAGAGTCACAACTGAACAGTTGCCGATTTCCGGTTTAATGTTTTATCATATCAAACGAAATGCCCTACTTATTTCAGAGAAAAAACAGCACATCTTGGAACACAATAAAGGTTGCAGGATTGGTAGGTTTGTCCCTTTTTTTAACAATGGTGCTCTACGAGAAAACGATTTACAAAATTGCTTCTCTTATTAATGTGTTTCTTTAAACACATTAGGAAAAATATCTATCAAAATAGAGCTGCATAGCATAAACTCCATCTTTAAACTACTTTACATTAACCATTTTAAATTTTAGTTGAATGCAATTACTTTACAGTTAACATTTAATTGATAAACCATATTAAAGTAGATGTTATTAAAGATTGTTATCATACATGTTCTACATGTATATTTAAGCTGTGATCTATTACGTTTTTGTTGAAAAATATCAAACCCAAATACATGTACATGTATGCAATTTAAGTTAAAAGTACTTTTTACATGTAAATAATATTAATAAAGTAATGTGCAGCAGTGAGTCTTTAATCTTGGTCAAAAATGCTGTTTCATGCTCATAATAACATATTAGTGTGCCATTTCTGGGTTATTGTCCTATCATGTTGTCGGGCATTACCGAACAAGTGTCTTTGTAACCTTCCAGATCGCCAGCGCAAAGCATTCTGGGAGTAATTTTGATGGTTTGCAGGTTCAGCAATCTTTCACAATCCGGATTGGATATAACAGGAATAGTAATTTCCTTCAACCAAGGACTCTTGAATGTTTCTGAAACAACATCAATCGATTGTAAGACCACCATTGGTGAGTACAAGTGAGAACGTTGCATTATGGGATTTTTTTATGCGTACCAATCGTTGCTCCCCAACCAGCCGCAGTGACGTTTTGACCACTGACGTTAAGACGTGGAGGAGGAAGACAAATTGGACCCACTTGATTGGACAATCGCACTTCAGTTGCCAGCTTTAGCAAAGCTACGTCGTAATCGTAGGTGAATCTTTTATTTTTAGGATGGATTCGGATTTCACAAAGATCTCTAATCATTACATTTGTGTCGAAGATGTTCTCGCCCAAGAAATAACCACCAAGACTGACGAAAAGTTGGTTTGGGTGTCTCAGAGTTCTTCTGGGAGAAGAAAAACAACGTAAGCAAAGGATATTAGAATAATAGGCTGACATCAAATATTTTTAACAATATTTCCGAATATTTTAACAAGAAGTTTCGATGCTTTTTTCTTTATTTGCCTGCTTACAATAATATGTTGATACCAAATATTTTTTAAACAAAAATATTGATAATATTTTACAAAAATGTTGATGTTGTTTTCTTTATTTGGCATTCTGAGGTACTTACAGAGTTTTGTTTAGAAAGACACAATGGGCTGACGTGATGATCCACTTCTTGGAGATCAGTGATCCATGGCAAAATAAAGACTCGTATAACGGGTAAAGTAAATCTTTAGATTTATTGTGGATACCTACCTGCAATAGAATTATATGATTTAAAAAGTATTTTCATATAATTCTTAAAATCGGGGCAATGTGCGAATAATTACAAGAAATAAGGAATAAAATTGTGAAAAGATTCTGCTCAAATGTATTATAATTATAATTGGTGCGACTTATTGCTGTGAAATTGAGGATTTGGTTAATATTTGCATGACCTCGAGATTTCACGATTTTTGTCTTTAATCTCATTTAATTCAGATCAAGAAATGTTCGTGGAATGCAATAACTTGTAGTTAACAGTTTGTCCATACAAACAATGTCCATACATTGTTTGCTAGGGAAATTACTTAAAAATGTTCTTCAAATGTTTATTTACAACGCATGCAAAGTAAAAAATCAGTAATTTAGATTATTTCTAACCAAGCCATTACAATAAAATATAAGGCTCTTTGACATAGAGAAAAATAATTTCACCTCTTGGCTTAATTTGTAAAAGGCAATATCAAAATACTTACAATCCATGGATATTTGCTTCTGAAAGTATTTTCTCCTCCCGCTATCTTAGGTTCCGCTAAATTTAATTCATTCGCATGCCCGCATTCTAAAACATATATAATATTTACCAAAAAAAATTAAAATTAACTAACACATTGCATTGGTCAGAATTATTGAAAAAAAGAGTTAAAAAACAATGACATATTCCACAATAAACACATTTTCCAAGGTACGTTTCAGTATAGTATATAACTTGAGTGAATGATAATCAAATAGTTTTGAAGACTTATAACACCAGTAAACATTAGTAATTTTGACATTTAAGGAGCAAATAGTGTAACTAACCTTGAACCGACGTGCGTTCTTCAGATCGAAATTCAGGAGGTGTGCTCTCCGATTTACTCTTAGGTATGCACCAGCACTGCCAATGGCCATCTCCAAGAACCTCAAAAACTTGGATAGGGAAAACTGCGCAGTAATTCGCTTCACTTCCGGTTGTGCAGCCGTACTGATAACGCCGGCTTCCGACCTGAACGGAACTTCCGTTATGGAGCCAATTGCAATCGAGTGTTTGATCCAACGAGCACTCAATATCCATAATATTTCCAAAAGTCAGTGTGTTATTCAGATTTCTGGAAGTGGAAACTAAGAGCATGGACAGTGCGGTTGACAGCAATGCAGGAATGACACTGTCTGCCATGTTAGGACTCGGAGACAGTTGCAGCCGTTAAAACGGAAGTTTAAGGATTTCTGTGATTTACAACCCAAGGCCACCAGTAACACGCTAATTTTTACCAGAGCTACCACCTGTTGGGTCAAATAAAAACCAGATTAATCGACTGATTGCGCAAGTGACTTGCACACTCACATAGAAATCGTTCTCATAAGCCATAAAAAGAAATTAATAAATAGATATGACGTCATTACGGACTAATTTTGATAAGAAGACAGAGGTACCTTGTACGTTATGTTTACCTTATTACATGTAGGTTGAGCACTAGCGAAAACTAGCACTACTATACGGGATATTAAAAATATACTACCACAGGTGTCAAAGTTTTATGCCTCGTTATATTTTAATGCTCGACTTAAGGAAAACTTTGTTTTCACACCTAATACCATTATGAAAAAGAACTTACCAATCATACCTTGTTTATGTAGAGTTGCTTCTATTAAGAGGTCCTTCCGTTCAGCTCTTGAAATTCAAGATCCGAATTAATGTCTGCTTAAAAATTAGCTTGTCATTCCATCATTCATCAGGGTCGAGGAATCATCTTTGTTTAACTGGTTATAGGTGAGACGTTAGTTGCCGTTTCATTCTGACCTTAGTTATTAATGCAATTTGATAATGATGCAATAATGATGTAATTGTTGAAAAGCTTAAGTCTACGAATACCAAGCGATTTTTATAAATTACGTACCCCCAATGAGCCCATTCACTGTATAAGAGCTGTAGTAAACACAAAGAAGTATATGTTTAAAGCAGTTAATTCAGCCATGAACTACTGGTTTCCTGTTGGTACTATCGTTTTGATTTATTCCATTTGCGGTAAGTTAAATCAATAAATTTTGCTTCAAACTATATAATCGTGTGCGGGTGACATTTGTATTAGGAATTTCCTTGCTTGGAAATGATAGAAATTATACAAGAATATATTTTTATTATGTAGCATACTCTTGCAGATTAAACACGGGAATATTGATTGAAAATATCATTTAAAAAATTATAAACGTATTTTTGAAATCATTGTAAGTAAAACTTTGTTTGTTTGTTTAAAAAAAATACTTTAAAAAAAAAGGAAAGTTACTTTTGTGGAAAACTGTATCTACATGCATGTACGCCTTAACAATGCTGTTTTAGTTTTAAAATATATTTTAAACAACACATAAATATTCGAATTAAAAAACGTTCGTAAAACATTTTCTTGGATGAAATTTGATAAAAAGCGCCCTGGTTATAAATTCTCAACTTTAAAATTTAGTGCAATTAAAGTAAATATCAGTCATGTTTTTTAATAAAATTACCATTTCAGAAAAAATAAAGATAAACATGTATCAATAGATTTTGTAGTTAAACAAAGAATTTATCGCAGGATTTCGAAGAAAGGAAAAGAATTGGTGCAAAAACTCTTAAAATAACTATAAAATATTTCGTTTTAGGAAATAATTGTGAACCTCTAACCATCACGTTGCCTCCTAAAGACACCACACTTTTCTACTATCAAAATGTCACCCTTGACTGTATTTTCAACAGCGAGGTGAATTGCGTTTGGAAAAAAGATGGCTTCAAGGTCAACATGGACAGATACACGAGATACCTGTATTATGATGATGGAAAAAACACAAAATATTGTTCGATTAAATTTTACACCGTTAACAATGATCGTGCCGGAAGTTGGTCGTGTGAAAATGAAATTAACGAATCCAATGAGACTTCTGTTAAGGCATCGGCAATGGTAGCAGTTCAGGGTTAGTTTTATTAACTAATTATCCATAAAGCACAACATTGAAAAAATAATTGACCGATCAAAATATGCTTTATTAAAATGAAATATGATATCCTTTTCATATCTCTAGTATAACCTATTACGGAATTTTTCTCTTTTTATCAAAACAAATTTAATTTAAAAATCAGTCTTGGTGTCATCAAGGGTAATATAAAAAATGATAAGTATCTATAGCATAATTCATCAAGGAATTTTTTAAGTTCATTTGATCAAAACCGTTATACATGTAGTAATATCAAGAGAAGCCATAAATACTTGGGTCATTAAACAAGCCCTAAACACGAAAACATCAACACAAAAAGAGAAAAATAAAAAAGAGATCTTTAGATTCTGATTCATCAAAAAGCATTAATGGCAAAAACGGATCATTCACCACAACAACATAAATGTCATACTAACATAAACAGTTAAATGATTTTGACATATTTCTCATTGAAGATTCTGAAATTTTCAGTTAAATTTTATACATGTACATATATGTATCTCATTCGAATGCTTGTAGAATGTGGAAAGGTCAGCGTGGGAAGTGAAGTTGAAGAAAAAATGGCTGGGGGCACAACAACCACGGCTGAAATGTACCCTTGGACTGTAAGATTCATTATTGCTACTTGTTTTCTATGCGTGTACTTAATTTAAATAAAGCACAATGAATTTACCATACTAGCAATAATAATGTGTATTAAATACGCAGGTCACCATTCACAACAAGTCAAAAAGTTGGAGTTATCCACTATATGCAACACTGATATGCCATGGCAGCTTAATCTCCAGGAAATGGGTTTTGACAATTGCAGATTGCGTATATGAAGAAGAATTGTATGTGGATGGTATCTTACATCACTAAGTACCATTTCAGGTTATTTTTTTAAAATAATGATGGGATGTCCAAAACAACTGAAAATTCGAAAAATACACAAATAAATAAACGCTTTTTAGACGTGTGTTTTAGCAATGTTCATGGAGCTTACAAATAGCATAATAAGGCTGAGTAGGAACGTTCTGAATCATCTTAGGGTTTATTTAATTAAATCAGACTTTTTTAGGCCAGATTTTACATTTCCAACGAAAGGAATTTATATTTAGAATGAATTCTTCTCTGATAAGACCCTGTTTACAATTTTAAACAAATCACGATAATATTTTAAAAATTTTTAATTAGAAACTAATTTGTATAAAAAAGAATGAATAAAGTATCATTTAAAAATGATAGTTTTCAAATATAAAACACAACATATTAAAAACAATTCGCCCAGTTTCAAAGGGAAAGGATAACCTGTGATGCAAATGTCCTGCGTAACTGTGTGGCTTGCTAGCATTGTTCAAAGAAACCGTATTTTAACAATTGGATTTTTTAAAAATAATTTCTAAATGTGGCCGTTCATTGCCACCGACTATTTCAGAAAAACTCCTACACCAACAACAGCAATTTTCGTGAATCTTGGAAGTAGTCAATTAAATTCACCCTTAAATTACAACATGAGCACAGTGCGAGAAGTGTGCGAGGTGATCATTCATCCAGACTTTGACAACAAGTTCTTCGACAATGACCTGGCTCTGCTGAAGTTGAGTATTCCGGTGGACTTTTCAGAAACTATCAGCCCAATTTGTCTTCCTCCGCTGGGTCTTGACTTCCAAACACAAGTTACAAAAGGTATCTTAGCAGGGTTTGGACGAACCGAAGGTAGGCGCCACCAACTGAAGCCTCTGTGTTTTGGATTTGAAGGAATTACGAGATGAAAATGTGACTTGTATCATTTGTAGAATATGTAATAAGTCCAGTACTTCAGGAAATAACAGTTCCTGTCATAAGTAGTGATGACTGTACCCGAATTTTGAACAGGAGAAACCAAAATGTAGGTTATAAGCTGATCTGTGCTGGTGATATAAAAGGATATCGACTTGCTTGTATTGTAAGTCTACATGGTCTCAAAAAAAAAATACATTTAAAAAATAATATTAAAATGAAGTGATTTTCGGGTTGATAACAGGCATTTTCTCCTTATTTAGGGTGACGAAGGCACTGCACTCATGTATCAATATGCCCTGCCAAGTGAAATCAATCCAAAATTTGTGGTCATTGGAATGTTTTTGAGGGCAACAGGTGTGTGCCCTTATTCACGTAATCCTCAACCCAACGAGCCAGGATTGTTTATAAAAGTGGATGAATTTCTTCCATTTATTCAGAGCGTCATTAAGGACGAAAAGTGTCCTTTAAATGAGTTTTCAAGAAGCAATTTCTGATATTTGTCATTAGATATTTCTCTTCTGTCAGTAAAAGTGCATGTAGAAATTGCATAAAACGTATTTGTAAAGTAATGTTGCAATAAAACCTTGCATTCGCTGCCGAACGTTTTGAAATATACTGCATTGAAATGTTTTCAGTGAATTATTTCACTTCCAACAAGAAATACACCAGAAATGAGTATAAAATCACAAGTGAAAATGATAAATTAATCGAATTGTTGTTAAGTATTTGTCATCACACACTTTTCTCCTGTCAATAATGATTCAATTTTATATAAATTTCGCAATAAAATATTGCATCATTTGTCGAACATTTTAAAATATAAAATATTTTATTGACCTTAACAGTTAGAGGATTGCTATTGGTGCAGGTTTGCAATTACATGACGTCATTACTGGAAAACTTTCCTCAACGAAGTCATAATTATAATGAGCCAGGCCTAGGTAGTTCAGGTTAGGATCTGACTAGCATAAAAGGAGTTCATACCAGCTACAGGAAATACATCAATGGACTTGACGTGGCTTTCTATGGGTGTTGTTATTTCGATTTTTTCGATTTATGGTAAGTCACGTTTATGATACCAAGCCGACATTTTCATCATTCTGCTATGGACAGATACCAAACTATTTTACAAGTAAAATACTTAGCAAGTGTCGACCTGTTATAACAGGCGCATGAAACATTTTCAGAATTGAAAAATTTTACGTGTAATGTTATATTAAATTATTTTACATCAAAACTCACTCTTTTCAAAGAGTAATATAGCGATTGCACAGAATACATTCTGTAGAAAAACAATTTATTGAATTTTCAAATTCTCAAACGGGATATTTCGATTCGAAAAAAATCAGATAGAAATCTCAAAAATGTAACCTTTATTTCAGAATACAAATGTGAACCTCTTACTATGACGGTGTCTCCTAAAGACACAACCCTTTTTTACTACCAAAATACGACCCTTGACTGCATTTTCAACAAAGATGTGAATTGCGTTTGGAAAAAAGATGGTGGAACAGTCAACATTGGCAATTATCGATACGCACATTATATTAAATATTCAAGAGGGAAAAACACACCTTACTGTTCGATTGAACTTTACACCGTTAACAATGACCAAGGTGGTAAGTGGTCGTGTGAAAATGAAATCAACGAATCCAATGAGGCTTCTGTTAAGGCATCGGCGATGGTAACAGTTCAGGGTAAGTTTAGTTAAATAATTATCCATAAAACACAACACAGAAAATAAGTGTCAGATCAAAAAATATGCCCTATTTAAATAAAATATGAAATTTATTTCGTATCTCTAGTATAACTTATCATGGAATTTTGCTCCTATCAAAACAAACTTAATTTAAAAATAAAGTGTGTAGACAACTTTTTAACCGTCATCAAAGAAAATATAAAAATTTATAAGTATATCTAGTATCTCTAGTGCATTTCATCACGGAATTTTGCTTATGTTTTATTTGAATAAAATAAATCTGTTTTCTAAAATAAAGTATGTAGCCAGCATTTACACCAAATTATGGATATTTTGAGCATCCCTCATGAAGAAGTTTTGTAAATTTTATTGATAAAAACACATTTAAGTTTGAGTTAACTAGGTTCGTTTTATTCGTATTTGTTTAGAATGTGGACATGATGCCCAACATAATATCGTAGAAGAAAAGATTGCCGGAGGAGAACAAACATCGATCGACAAATACCCTTGGATCGTAAGCACTGTGCTGAATCATATTTAACCATGCAATGATCATGATTGTTAAATGTTTTGTCATATGTTTGACCATAGGTCACCATTCACAACAAGTCTAAAAGTCCCAATTTCCCATTGTATGCAACGATGTTCTGCCATGGTTCCTTAATATCCAGTAAATGGACTTTGACTGCTGCACACTGTGTCTACGATAACACAACACTGTAAATTGTACAATTTCACCATTTCTTAGTTGTTGCAATAGAAAACTATAGTCTGTTAAAAGAACTATTACAGTTTTAGCTTTATGGGTTTATTCCCTCAGTGTTTTGGTTGCATATGTTGTTGTTCAAAACTAGAGTAGACTAAGCCAAAACCAATATGAGATATTTAACTTATAGATTATGCCTTTCAGCATTGAGAAAGCACCCCGATGTAGAACCGATGCAAAATGAGTTATGTGACAGGAAAGATTAATCGCAAAACCGGTTCTTTAATTGTATTATTGGTCTATTTGAATTCCCAGCAAATTCTAGCTTCGAACAGATTATAAACATAAAGAGTAATCAGTGCTATTTATCTTGAGATGTTCGATACGAAAGCTTTTAAATAATGATTGGAATGCAAATTTCATTGAAAAACTATAGAAACGTAGTGAATTTTGACAAGTTGTCTGCCCGTAAGCTGATCATGTAAATAGATATTAAAAGTTGGTGTGTTCCTCGACTTCCTCAAGCACCTTCAGTATTCATGGAGGACATCTATTTCAGAAAAATTCTGACACCAATTGGGGAATTGGCAGTAGTTATCAAAAGCGACCAATTAAATCCAACCTTAATGGACATCCAAGCAAGGTGGCGTGATGTGTGTGAGGTTGTGGTACATCCCGACTACAACGTGCTGTTTAATGACATAGCTTTGATGAAGCTGAGAACACCGGTGGAATTTTCAGAATTTATTTATCCGATATGTCTTCCTCCGATTGGCCTTAACTACGAGGACCCCAGGATGCAAGCCACTATTGCAGGATTTGGAACAACAGAAGGTGGTCGTGAATTTTATTTTACTTTCATGCAATGTCTGTGAACATTTCTTTGCACAAATTCGGAAAACATCATCAGACGTACTGCTCCAATTTTGAGAATAACACATAATAAATTCTGCCAAAAAAATAATAAGGTGTCCATTGGTCAACTTTTTATTTCTTTATTTATTTTTAAATTTCAGAGTTAACAATAAGCCCATCGCTTTTGGAAATTACAATTCCTGTCTTTTCAAATTATGACTGTTGGCGTCTATGGAATTTACGAAGTGGGCTCATTATTCCAAAAACGATTTGTGCTGGTCAACTGACAGGCAAGAAACAACCATGCAGGGTAAACTTAGTTGTTAGTGCGCAGTATTAACCTGACACATCAAGCTATTAAGCCACTTGCACATTTGACATGCTTGCAGGGTGACTCTGGTTCTGCACTCATGTATAGATATACTCCAATAAACGGAAGTCGTCGACTTGTGATACTGGGAATTGATTCCATGGGAACCGGAATATGTGCTACATTAACGGAACGTGTATCCAACCGGCCAAACATTTTTACAAAAATGGATGAATTTCTTCCATTTATTAGAGGTTACATTCAAAACGTGTCTTGTCCAGTATCTGATTATCATGCTGCTCGTCAGGGTAGCTAAATCAGTAAATGTTATAATAATGTTGCATTGATTGTACGACATCTTTGCTCTGATTTTAATGTTGCCTTAGTACTTACAAGGAGGTCACTGTTTAAGAAACCAATGTAACTAATTCAGAATGTGTCCATATTCAATTCAATACACCTCAGTACCCTACTGCAAGCAAATACACTGTATATGCCATGTCTTAGGGAGCGTAATTTATGAACCCATGCATGGTCAAGCTACCCATGAAAATAAAACAAATTGTACAATACTTGATTGTCTTACCTTTCTGCAGATTCAAGGTGGCTATTTTTTAGTCGCTCTTTCGGTGAATGACTGGCAGAATTTAAGTGAAGGTTGGTCCGAAAGACAAAAAGGATGATTGAAAGCCGTTTAGCATAATTGTGTAATCGCATTTTGGCAGAATTGGTAAGAATATCACCTCGACCTTGCACTAACTTTTGGCATTCTACCAATTTTTGTAAGTATCAATTTGAATGAAAATTCAGACAGATGTATTGCTATTGGAATTTCATAATTTACTCGAAAACTTACGTCAGCAAATAGTGACATTCACTGTGACCCACCTTCAGTTATGTTAATTTGACCATATAAGATTTTAATTTCGCCTAATCACAACACGATGAATTGTCACTGCATTGGTGTCATATCAGTTTAAATTGTGATTCAAAGTTTATTTGGATTTCACCACTAAGCAGCCATAATGATATACATTTATTTACATGTAGTTAAACTATTTTTATGTTTGTTATGTTATTTATGTTCAAAATAAACATTTGTCACCATAACAACATGTGATGTAATCTTAATTTAGTTTTCTCATATTAATAAGGTTTATATGTGAATATCACATACATTCAAACATTCAAAATTGGTGTGTTTAGTATTAAAAACGATCCCAAATGAGCAGTCATTCAACAAATGAAAGATAAAAGAACAAATATAATTATCAAAATAGCATTTAAAAACTGAAAATTTCATGTACTTGAGGTCATTAATCTTCCTTAAGTTTTTTCTCTATTTCCTGTATTGAACTTCGAGTCTTTTCAGCTATGTTCATCATTTCTTCCCTAACTTTGTTAACTTTCTCATCAATGTATATTTTCAGTTGTTCCATTTCCAAACTAATATTTTTCTGGATAATCTTTTCTAGTTGCTCTTGTTGGGCTGGATCAATCTTTAACGTTTTGCTCTAAATTGCAAAAATGAAAATTGAACTCATGTGGCTAACGTTTTCGGTCATTCTTGTTAATAGTCCATCAACAAATGAAAGAATTAAAAAAATACCAAAAACGTTGAGGATTCGTTTGCCTCCTCTTGAGTCAAGGGTGTCCACACTCTTGGCAGAAGATTTCTTGTGGAAAATCTGCACGTCTCCTTGTGCTCCTACAAATTTTCAATGAAACAAATGGATTAATCAGACATAAGATAGACTAAATGTGTGATAGTTTAGAAATACTCCAACTGACCAAAATTTGTGAGAGGGTGATGATTTCGTTGCATCCATAGGATTGAAACATGCAATGAACTTGCAAGTTAAGAAATCCTTGCTCGAATATTAAGTCCTGAGAAACCTGTAATTTTACAATAAAACCAGATTACGTTTTTTTCTCGAAATATTTATTATAATTACTGCATTTATTTTTTCCTGTGTAGAATTGTCTGTCCACTAGGGACAGCGCTTTTCAAGGTTATGCTTTTTTTATAAAGAAACTGAATATTTTAAATTATAAAAAAATATCTCAGACCCTAGTGAACCAACAATACTACACTGTTAAAATAAATTTATCAATTATAATAAGTATTTTAGGCAAAAATGTGTCATTTTTTGCGAGGGGGCATCCTTTCGGGTTTGGCTTACTACTAACTCACCTCTTTTATAATTAACTTTGAGCAATCTCTCACTGGGCACGCATTATTGGCAAACTTTCCAAAGCACTTCCGGCAAAATGTGTGTTTGCAGGTGGTCAGGTAAGGAGGGATGGCCACAGAACTGCAACAGTTGCACTTGTATTGCTCAACATCTTCCTCTTTGACAAATTTGATTTCCGGTAAAATGTTGAGAAGCTTTGCCTTTTCATCGGCTTAAAATCCCGTTATGAAAAATTATGCTGAATTGTTTTTATATTAAATCAAACTTGGAATTCTCAAACTTACTTGAAAGAATTGTTTTCATCATGGCTGAACATGTGTTACGAAGAAGCTACTCAAGCAACAAACTGGTAGTATCAGAATAAAACTATTGAAATTATGTCACAATAACAATCAACCTGATAAATGCCAGATGGTTCTTTGTGTGACGAACTTTAAACCGTTAATCTATTGTTTAATTATCCCTATCACGACGGGTTTGTAAAAACCATTTTGTCACGCCCTTACAGTTGATTGATAACAACAAAAGTTCTGATACTAATGTCAAACATACCAATTCATCATACTTAATCCAGATAAATTCTTGGACATTGAACAATCACACGTAGTGACATTTTTTTATGACGAGTGATGACACCAAAAAAACGTACTTAATACAATCAATGGTAATAAGTCAATAAAAATGCTTTTTTATTTGGTTAAAAATCTTACTTTTATATAGAATAAAATTCGACAGATAACCAAACCACTGTTGCCGTCACAAACACTTTCGCCCCTATCCTATTCATCGTCTAGATTTGAATACTGAATCAAAGGTTCTTGAACTCTTGTCTCAGATCGCCCAAACCAGGATGATAACAGCTTTCTAATTCTGTCCATTGCACTTTCGCCTTCAGAACTGGAGGACCTCTGGCGAAACCTGGAATAAAAATCAAACTGAAATTACAGTTTTTCCGATGAGGTGAATTGAACTTGACAATCTTCTGTTAGGATCGCTTACCTGAAACAAATTACTGCTGCCACTAGTAATGAAATCATTATAACTAACGATACGACAATTCCAACCCAGTAAGTGGGATTAATTGATGCAAGTGTTTGAGAAATAGTAGCAGCCTCTAAAGTTCAAAAAATATAAAGGAAATTTGTGAAGTTATTGCGTTGCTTATTTTCATACTGCTATTCTCGAATTATTATTGAAATTATGAATAGCGGTATATAATTGGAATCTGCAGCTAAATACGAATTTAAATATTTTTACAATAACTTTGAGACTAATTGTACAAAGTATTCCTTAAAACTATTTTATTTGCGAAACTTTTAACCACTTATCAAGCAGGGATTTAATTTTGAAATGAATTCCCTTGGAGTAAGGTCTCTTAATTTATAATATTATAAATTTATCATGTTACGATATACAGGGGTATCATAAAGAAAAAATGCATTCAATATTGGAAAATTGCGAAAATTGGGGAAATTGTTGGAAAATTGTAAAACCAAATATAAAACATCCTAACAAAGCCCAAGATATGATGCCAATCATGGTGATAGGGCTTGTGAATTTTGTAACTGATTATCACATAAGCATTCTAATTGTTATTACAAATGATAAATGCATAACTTTACGATATATCTTACAAAGAAAAAAAGGAGAAAAAATTAAGCTCCCCCAAAAATATGTCCACCATGCAAAAAAATACACATTTTTGCTTTAAAAACTTATAATAATTTGGCAGTTATTACGCAACGTCGCATATATTTATTGGTCCACTGTGGCCTAATTTTTTTTGAAATTTTAAAATGCTTGTTTATTTATTTTAAAAAAATGAAGTAAACTTGAAATAATACCGTTACGCCAGCTCCGATAACATCTTCGGAGGTTTCAATTCAATTCCTTTCAATTCAACTTTATTGTCAGTACCTTACTATTAGCAAAGATATGTTATTTGATGGGAGGTCTATAACGATATTTTAAAGTGTATTGAATATTTTTATGAATAAAGCATTTTCAAATAATAAAAATAGCACGGACCCTATCTGGCAACCAATTCTATTCTGGGGGGAAATAAAATTACATATTTGAAACAATCGTTGTGTTTGCTATTGTTATTGTTTTGTGTTTCTTGCGTGGTGGACACCACTTTCGGTTGGCCTTTGAGCACGAATAAAGTAACGGAAGTGACTCACTCATTAGTGACAGGAAAATTGGTTTTGATACCAAATCAATTTTTTCAGAAAAAATGAAACAGGCGCACTGCCATTGGCCAACGTATTTTTCGCTGAAAGGCGAAGGCAGAGGGAGGTCGCAATTGTGCACCTCTTGCTGACCTTGGTCATCCACTGATAGAATGGACTGAACGTTACCGATATCATCAGCCAAATAATTGTTCAGTTTCATTGCACACTGCATTTTTTCAGAGTATTGACAGCGGAAGGTGAAGGAGGAGCCGGGTCTCAACGCAGTGTCCAAATTCTTCAAACGAATATGATGGTATGCTGTTATGTTGATAACTAAAACATTACAACGATAGCAAATAAAGATATGTTTTATGGATAAAAACTTAAAAACAAAAAACATGAGAACATTTAGAACATTAATCTTTGTTAGAAAGTTTTGAATCTCACGAAATTCCTTGAGAATCTCCCCTTCAGGCCTGTTACACAAACACTTCAACTTAAAGTCGAACTATTTTTTTAAAAAAATCATTCAAGTTTATTTTTATTGCATAGAATTTACGAGTTTTAGTGAAATTTTAAAATGTTTAACGTTACTTATTTAATAAATTATATGCTCAAAATAAGCGCAATCATCATTTATTTTGTTTTTATGGTAAATTAAAATGTAATAAATTGGTTCTTTTCTTTTCGAAGAAATTTATGGCAATGGGATTCTGCCCAACGGTTCAGTTCCATCATCAACATCAACTTCCGGTTACTCACCAAGAAATCTGACGACAGCTTGAGCGAAGTGGGGTTTTTCGTATTCGGGGTGCTCCGCAAAGCACTTCAAATCCATGGACACTTGACTGTAATGTGACCAATTAATCTTTGGCCATTTTAAAATCACACTAGTGAGGTTATTGTCAAGGTAAACAATTCGTTGATGACCGGAAATTCGTTGACCGTCCAATTCCCAGTACATTTTTGGGGCCGGATATCCAGCTTGGGACACACAATGAATAGCAGTTGCAGGATAGGTCGGGACTATGACGTCATTCTTGACAAGGGTTCTATTGATGACTATTATCGGATCAAGGGGCTTTCCTGAAAAGCAAATTACAATACGTTTCCAGAAAGACTCCTTTTTGTGTTGGAAAAAAACAAAACAAGCTATGTTACTTCTTGATTTACAAAAGCATCAATCAAAGTTAATCCTGTTTGAACATTTTAATAAAAACTGGTTAGACATTTCAGAAAAGTATTTCTAAGTGCCAGAGGAGAAAAACCCAATGCTTCTATTTAAAATAAGCATTTTTGTCAAACAGATAAAAATGCCTTAGTCTAAAACGTGTTCTTACTGTTTGTCAGCAGCATGACCTCTGCCACTTCCGGTTTCGAGTAGCTAGGATGGTCCAGAACGCATTTCATGGAAGTTGCACTTTTCACCAGTAATTTTCGATCTACTTGCACAAATATTTCTTCGCTGTAAAGCTTTGAATTACTGTCGTAATTGAAGGAAGTACGAAAAGAAGACGGTTTGAATAATTTGCCATCAAGTTCCCAGTGCAGTATTGGTTTAGGGTTACCATCACGAGAGGAACACCTCAAGTGCAGTGGCAAAAAGTTGAAATATATGAAAATGCTCTTGTTTGAGACATGAGTGTCGTAGTACCGGATCTCAGGAAGAGAAGGTTTGACTGAAAACAGAAGTTACCATTTACAAAAAACACTGTCCTCTGTCTGCAGCTTTTATTCAGCAGCAAAGTTTGTCTGAATTCAACAAGTTAAGGTTGTTTTAATTCCCTGACACCATTCGATGATTAAATGAATCGTTAATTGTTGAAAGGGACACATGTTGATAGTTTCTTATTCTAGATGTTGAACTTCTAATTAGCATGGGTTTCGTAGCCAATTGTCTATGCTCACTGTCTAACTGAAGATTATTAGTGCAGAGCGTATGGACATGTCTTGTTCGCTTTGCTTGTTGAATTCATTCATGGTCTCAACTCCAGAATTAATTAATTTCTATTTGACCCCCTACAAGCAGCATATCAATGCCACGTGTTAGGGGGTCAATTAGTTTAACCAAGATTTACACACATAAGTAAAATTGCAAATTTAGAACAGTTTGAAGAACTGAAAGGTGATTGGCCGATTACAGAGGTACTATCCTATCGCCTGGGCATATTGCATAAACCATGAAAACTACAATTGGGATAGCCGACCCAGAATTTACATCATATTTTTCAACTATTTATTTTATTAAACATAATTAATATTCTCCAGTCACATAATGACGAAAATTGATTTTTCGGAAATCCAAACAATTAAGCATAAGTTTAATTGAATAAAAATTATTTGATTTTTCTACATTTTTTAAAAAAAATTTGTTGTAAAAAGGGACATTTCCACACATCAAAACTACTGTAGCTGACATGGTGCCATGGACAAAATATTTTACCATGGACAAAAGCTATCTGCATAGCAATGTTGAAATTTCATGAAGATATTCGATGAAAATGTGCCATACTGGCCATAAAAACTCCTAAAATTTGGAATTTCAGCATCTCTCATTAACAACAAACTTAATAAAAGTGAAAATGAAGGTTTACTCACCCATCAGAGAGACAATTGCAGTACTAGAGTTGAGTTGTTCGTTTTTTCGAGTGGGAAAGTTTGTACACTGCCATCTTCCCAAAATCGTCCAAGTTGCGTTTACAATGATGGTGCAATTGGTAGTGTTCATCCCATTTGTGCCATCAGTGAACTTTACGTCTTCTTTAACCGTACCGTTCAATAGCCACTGACAATGGACTAATTCGCTGAATTCGCAGCTTAATATTACTGGTAAGAGCTTCCCAGGAGTGGTAATTGCGCTCTTTGGGCCCTTAATTAGCTGTAATGATTCACGCTGATATTGCGATATATCTGGAAATAAGATTCGGATCCATTGAAAATGAGGTGAAATTGATAAAACAATAACGTGCGTTGTGTGAAAAAAAGATGAGCGTCCGATCATGGGACTTTCATAAAACGGACATTGAGGATACCTACTTGGTTTATTGAATAATATAGAAACAAAAATGGTGTCCATGTAATGAGGAAATCTCGCTTTGCACCCCAAGAATGCAAAATATCTCCTATGAAATCCTAAGAAATCAACGGATACGTTTGAGCTCAATTTTGCAGTGTACACATATCTGCCAACCATTTCAACTTCGTATTTCCCAGGAATTGCTTTCTCAGTGGATCTCCCTGAATCGAAGTGCAACGATAGATATGGAGGGGGATTTCCCTCCTCAGAAACGCAAACCACTGGAATATAAGGAGTGTAATCCAGCATCAAAACGGTCGAATTTGTAGTTACGATGTCGTTACCAATCAGCAGTCTCAATGGAGAAGCAGTTTCTATAAATAAAATAAAATCGACCATATTAGACATCAATACGTGTATTTGCGCTAAAAATTCTTAAATTCAATTTCTCATGGATCGAAATGAAATGAATTGGAAACGGAATTTTGTTGAAAGACCCTCCTGAGGGGAATGCACACATTTCTCTTGTACTCTTTCTAGGGCAAAATTTCTTATGATTTTTTATGCTATAACTTTGAAATTTTTGATGGATGTAGGCCTATGTAAGGTGACAAAACTGCGCACTACAAAAATAAATTTTAAATTTTAAAACAATGGAGGGGTAAACATATACGTTAGGTGACAAAAACAAACACATTTTATCGAAAGGCCCCTCTAAAAAAGTTTAATTTGAGGAGTGAACATTACTTTCGGATCCTTTCTAGAGCGACATTTCTACCGAACTTCTAAAACTTTGAAATTTTATATATGGTCGCACGTTGGGTGGCAAAATGTCTCTATTTTCATTCCTGCTAGAATTTTGAAATTTTGAAAACATCCAATTCTGATAAAATGGATGTAAGTTAAGTGGTAAAACACTAAGAATGGATTATTTTGAAATATGGAGGAGTAAATATTTTTCCATAACCATTTCTTGTTAGTAAGTTAACATAAATATTAACTTCATTCCTTTTTAAACAATTTCTTTAATCCATGTTTCATTTTAATACTGGTTGACCTTCTACCTAATATTAAATAAAGTTGATAAAACCCATTTAGCACAAAACAAAATTCGTTTACGGTTTTTCTTTAACAATATTTCTAAGCAAAGCTTTGCGCAGAAATTTAGGCAAAAATTCATGCAAAGAAAACCTACTCATTAATGACAGGGAAATATGAGCTCTTTCAGAATAGGCATTGGTGTAATCGAGCTTGCTGGAACATGTCCAATTCCCAACGTCCACTTCGCTGACTTGCAGAATTTCGATGGTGCAATCAGTGGTTTTTATTCCCTTGTTTGCACTGGTGTAACTGTAGCGTCCACTGATCTTGACCGACATGCCCTCACGTGACCAATCACAATTGACCGTGGAGTTGAATACGCAGGTGAGGACTTCGTCACTATGGTAAGAAACGATGACGTCCATTGGAGGATCAGTCAAGGCGACTGCCACTTCATTCCCTTAAAAATAAAATGGAGAATAAAATCAGTTTTGAATTATTTACAGGTGTCCTAAAAACCAAGCAGAGAAGCTTCCGAACGCATTTTAAATTTCAAACAATCCACATTAACAGACCTGTGCTCACTAATTCAAAACAGTTGAAAACTGTTCATTTTTTTTTATAAATTATAAAAATTGGTTAAAGACATTTCCATAATTTATGTAGAGACCCTGGCAAAAATCCATTATTTGTGATTTGCTTGGCTAAAAATTTCATGAAAGGATCAAAATAATGAGAATTCGTGGGAATGTTTAGAATTTTTTGTTTATAAATGTAAGTTATAAAGGGAATGCCTAGGTTAACGTGTTTTGATAAAAAAATAATAAGAATAGGAAACATTATTCAGAATAGGAATCAGAATAGAATTGGATATTATGGGTTTTCTTAATTTTCAATAAAAACTTGTTATTAAACATACTTTCGAAAGGAATCTTAACATTTTAAACATTTTGATATTTTAATTGATCAAAAACTAATCAGAAACTAATCAGGATGAAAAAACATCCTTAATAACTTTAATTAATAAAGAGAACCCCATAGACGATTCTTTAAAAAAAATAATTGTTTTTCCATACATTTCAAATTAAAATGTGTGTATCAATTAACTATTAAATTCTATAGTTGAGTGCTAAAGTTATTCGCCATTAAAATTAAATTTTAAATTCACGAATACAATTGCAAGGACCACAAGTTTCCCCTCTCTCGCCAAACGCTCATCTTTGATACAAAATACATTTTTTTGAAAATTGGATAATCTGTTAGATGTTCCATTTGTGGTACGTTCATATGACATACCAAAAGGCACTTACTGATGAAATTAATGAACACTGCTTCTGACGCTATGGCAGTAAATCTGTCGTCTCCAGCCCCCATGCAACGCCATTGTCCTTGGTCAATCATCTGACTGTTGCTGATCTTCAAAGAGCAATCTGTCCACTCGTTAGCGTTGTACATGTATTTCCTGTTGACATAGCTGTACCTGTAGCTCACGTAGATGGCCTGCTCCTTGCGAAGCCACACACATTTCACCATTTTCTTAAATTTGCAGGGCAAGATGAGGATGTCTCTAATGTATCCCACCGTGGAATTCGGTGGGTGTATCACAATCCTGTTGTCTTCATCAATAAAAACGTTCCCTGGAGGAGTTTCCTCTGCAATACATCAAGAAAGAGTTCTCTACAGATCTTTCTGATGATCATTTGAATCACAGACAACCATTGACAATCGAGAGATTGTGTATAAAGTATCACTCTGTAAACGAAACTTATTTAAGAAAACGTCCTCACATATTTTTCATTTCATTGATATTCATGTCATGAAGAATGAATATCGTAATCGAATCCGTTCTTACAATGTTCCTAAACTAATAACTAAATTACCCGATTACCTTTCAACAAGAAAATTTAAATAAAACCTGAAGCTGTATTCAACTAAAAGTTACAAATTTACATTGCACATTTATTTTACTTATTTTTATACTCATGCATTCGTATTTTTGAGTGTTATTTGTTGCATCCATACGATGATTGTATAATTTATACACTCATACTTATGTTATATTTATATTTGTGATATTGTGATGCTATAGTCTATTAAAAATGTGATCGTAATCAGAACATACAAGTTCATTATGAACTTCGTGCATAATATGCGTGTGATGGACAACAGCACATCAATATGCGTTGAAGAAAACATGTCCAGGAGGTCAATTTACCTCCAAAAACAGTGAGATGACCAACTCTGGAAACGATGTATCCATGGCCGTTGTTGGCAGGGGATGCGCACTGCCAAGTGCCTATATCGATACGCTGAACGGAAGTGATGTTAATGGAGCAATCGGAACGGGAAACTAAGGGGTTGACGAACTTGTAGCGATTGACAATGTCCACTGGCTGACCATTTCGCAGCCAGTGGCACTCCTCCAGGATGATGTTGAACTTGCAGGGAATGGACACGGTCCATCCCAATAGAGAGGAAATGTTGCCTGGAGAGGCTTTGATGAACTCATCTTCCTGCTTGAGCTCTTCATCGACATGAAAATGAAAACATGTTTTTGAAATAGGCAATTTGTCAAAAAACAATTGCTTTCCCCCCATGATATAACACATATCTTGTAAAACTTCACAAGATATGTCACATAAACGAAGGTGTTTATACCTGGCTTGCAATTGTGATGGAATACTCCCATTTTTTTCTTGGAATATTCCAGTTTCTTTGCGCTAAATTTCACGAAAATCTTCATCAATGATGGACTTGACAATTTTTTTTAATGTTATTCTAAAGCTGTCTACATGATCCATAATAGCCGCTAATTTACTGATACTACTAATTTCATTTTTAAACGTTTATACATGTAAGTAGAATAAAATGACACCCATTTGGATAGCAATGCTTAAAATCTCTATATGTTTGTATATATAAAAGAAATAAAAATTCACGTAAAACATTTATCCGGAAAACGTCGTCTAAAATTTTGACAACAATTTCTAATAATCCTTATAAGTTGAAAAAAATATCTTTAGTGAATTCTTCGGTCATCAGATTGACCTTTCACAAAAAAGTATATTTTATGAAATGTTTTGTAATTTTAATTTCAGGTTGATTAAATCCGATTTTTAAAAAGAGATAATTTTATTTATTTATTGATGCAACCATGTTTTGGTCTTTTGGAGCAAGACAATTACAACTTACTGAGAGTCAACGAATATGAAGCTAACAAATCTCCATCGAAAGTGTCATTGGCCAAACTCCAACAAGTCCAATTGCCAACATCCTCTTCGTGGAAGAGTCCAACGACGATGGAACAGTCCACTGTAGCACTTCCATTTGAGAACAAATACCGATACCGGTTGCCAATGCTCATGGTTTTGCCATTGTACCTCCAAGAACAGTCCACTGGAGAAAGAGCACCACACTCGAGACCGACAGGGGTGCCTAGCCAACGACTGATGTTCTGAATTTCAGGGAAAACCTCTTAAGAAACGTAAACAACTTGACTGAAGTACTTGTTGATACTGGGGTTAGAAATAACACTTGAAGATACACTGCAAGTAGTCACCATTGAGATGAGGAATAAGCAAAACAGCAAATATCAGAAGCTTGTCCATGGTTGATCTTTTGACTGAAACACTAAATCTTGAAACTAAAAAGAATTAATATTTATTAAAATATGTAAGTTAGTTTCTGATGTGATCGGATACGCAGAGTTCCTCAAAAATAGATCGTACAAACAAGTGCATTCGTCTGCCACAGCCAAGCCAAGGACAACAATTCATGAGTATCTAAGTGGGATTCAATTAGAAGAAAATGGGATGTTTGGAAAAAGCCCAAAGAGAAATTTAATCTGCTGTTACCAATGTGATAAACATGAGACGGTAATCTTTAAAAGATCAATGTAGCATTTTTCAAATATGTTAAAAGCTGTTTAAATAGTTGAATTTTCGTCGTTTTTTAAACAATTATTCCATAGAACGTTCATCAAACATTTTAAATAAACGATATGTTATGGTAAATGTTATATATATGCGGATCGAATTTTTAAAAATTCTTTATGATGAAAACCACTACATTTTCTATAAGAAAAACATTTCAAGCATAGGCTCCTTTTTTTTGTGAGAAAATTCTAAAAGTACTCTACGATGATTTTAACGTTTCTAAATGCTTTGCAAGAAATATCCCTTTCAATGAAAACAGCTTAAATCTCTAGGTTACAGTTTCGATTAAAAAGTAATGTCTATTTTATTTACAGCTTATCTCTATGTCAATGTTAACTATTTTGATATGACAAGATGATAAAAACAGTGTTTGCTTTCGCATTCACAACTTTCACATTTAGTGACCAATCACTGAAATGTGATATGGGTCAAACTTTTATATGCGATTCAACGCCGCAAAGCACTTTTATCACCACTTATATCACTAATGCCAAATGCTATTTAAATCTTTAAACAAAAATGCATTATGGGGGTCCTTTAGAATAGCTGAAGTCTTTGCAAACGATGCTTCTCCTGCTTAACCAATACGAATACTTATTTGTAATACTTTTTAATCCATTTTTATTTGATATTTATTTGATCAGTATTATTATAACTCATACTAATTGCCTTTTTACATTACACCCCATTAATATGATGGCCATAAGGGCCCAATGCCCTTCACGCCGTGACTTCTCTCTTTTAACAATCATTTAATAAATTATATGTACATGTATGTGGGTTTCTCCCTCTTTTAATGTCATTCCTGCCAATCTGCAAGTGATAAATCAGATCGAAAGCTTTCCGTTTTGGCATTGTTCGTGTAAAAAAACATTACAATTAAGTTACATAAAAGATGAACTGCAAACACTTTTGATGAACCTCTGCAACATTCGGTGTAAATCCTTGGACCCCTTATCGTCCTACCTTATTCTTTCCAGCACGTTTAAGGTCGATGTAATCCAGTTTAAGCGTCTTGCCACCGAGCGTCTTCACTGTCTCAGCGCAGTCCAGCCTTGAGGTCACTTCGAAATTAGAGGTCGAGGGTAGCCCACGATATTGGTAACCCTGAAACAGTTCCTCCCTCACTACCCGTGGACACTGGCAAAGTATCCGCAAATAATGAGAGCAAATAAAGCTGCAAAATGATGGCATCTAAATATCAAAGTTGATAAGAGTGTTCGCTCAATTGATGAAGGATTGGCCACCTCTAAAATTGAAACTTATGTGCGAATTATTTTTTAAAAAAACGGACAGTAGCGAATTATAGAACAATACAAAGACAATAAATACTCAAAAAGCCAACCGTCGGTCGGAATAAACGTAAATTCCTCTAAATTTGCAGGATTCTGTGAATTTAACACACACTTCACGGAGCAGAAATATCATTATTAGTATATTTGCTCCCCTGCCCATACGACATGACATATCTTTGCCGAGAGTAGGAATTGCTGAATTGAATTGAAAAGTCACAGTTAATCGGATTGCATCCGATTTTATGGGCTGGTGTTGTCGTTAACGAATTGTCTCAAAGATCAACTAGAAGGCCCTGTTGCACTTCCGGGAGTTAGGTGTGGATATGGTTGTCCATCTCAGAGTTGTTTGCGATGGGCTGTCCTCTCTTTCTCCCTCCATTCCCACCATGACACTTCTTCATATTGTACTAGTTCCTTCCATTTTTAGCATAGATATTAACCTTTTTTTTTCTTATACAGTTAGCAGATTAGTATTTTTCATTGTAATCGAATGTATTTTTTTCCAGTTTTTCTATCCTGTATCTTTTTTTCTTCTTGGCTTTCTCTTTCGTAATTCCACTCTTCTTTCCTGTCCAAGGAGTTTTATCTCCTTTCCACCCTTTTTCTCTTAAGAGGTCACTTTCGTCCGGAAGTGCATGTACCGGACACCGCCTTGCGGTGGTGTGTAGAGACCCTCTCACTAACGGACACGGTTGGTACTTGTTACCTACTAGCTCTGGTCTTCGATCTGGCAAGGGATACGCGACCAGCAACACGTTGTCCCCCGCCCATACGACATGACATATCTTTGCTTCAACATTTTCGTACATGGCGTCCCTATGATATTGGAAAAATGAAGTTTTTTTTGAAGTTTAATAAACGTAAGTTTTTCTAAAATGGCCAGATTCTGTGAATTTAAAACACTTTCGTGTCAAATGCTCAAAATTAAATTCTAGAATAAATAGCATCATTTTTAATTTCTCAATAAAAATGGTTTTTATTTGTTTTAAAATCTGATTCTGTATAAAAACAAAGTCGACGTAAAACAAAGTAAAATGTTGTCATCACAAACATACATGCACTCAGCCTAATCATCACCTAGATTTGAATACTGAATTAAAGGTTCTTGATTTCTGGACCCAGATCTTACAAACCAGGATGTGAACAATCTTCGAATTCTGTCCATTGCACTTTCGCCATCAGAACTTGAGGACGTCTGACGAAACCTGTTTTGAATATCATAGTGAAACTTCAAGTTTTTGCAAAATAAGGGGAATTGAATCAGACACTATCTTTATAGGATGCGTTACCTGAAATAAATTACTGCTGCCACTACAAATGAAATCAGTAAAACTGACGATATGACAATCCCAACCCATTGGGTGGGTTTAGTTGATGAGGTTGGTTTAGAAACAGTAGTAGGCTCTATAGCTTAAAAATAAAATTAAATGTGTAAAATGTTAATTAGTGGATTTATACCAAAAGTCTATTATTGTTATCAAAATAATGAACAGCTATGCTTTATAGCAGCTTGCAGATAAATACGAATTGTTATTTTTTTTCAATGACTTAAGATTGATTTTGCAATATATCCTTCAAAAAAATTATTTAGCGAAAATATTGAACACTTATAAAGCCGTAATTTAATTTTGAACGAAATTCTCCAGCTAACAAGGTTACAAGCACTAAGTTCTGAGATCCTCTTCATTTGTAATATTTGGAATATTGAAAATTATCTTGTTGCAATTTAAGGTGGTCTCAAAAGTTAAAATACATTGCATTTTATTTGTAACGTGATAATAACAAATAATTTGCCATATTAGCACCTTCAATTTAAATATTACAAACTTATAATACAATTCAATTAAAAATGTATTTTGAGACTACTTTTAATTTTACATTATATATTTAATGTTTAATTGCGATTATATTCAATTTTTGTGCAAAACAGAGTTGTAAAATTAGTACCATAAAATTGAGGATTTTATTTGTTTTCAAGCTACTCAGTCTTTCAATTCAATTTTAAATATATTTTCAAAAAAATTGATTGTAACTAAAAATTAAATAATTAAATATAACTTTAAAAAACAATTTATTACTTAATTTTCTGAATAAACATTGAAGTGCATACATGCATTGATCTTTCATGATAAAAAGGGCATTTTTTTTGCAATATATTAAAACAAACAATTGGAAAATCACTGCAATTATCATTGCGGTTTTTAATTTTGCGAAATCATGACCGAAATACTTCTGTTTTAGGGCAGCATTTGTGATTACTGTACGAAAAAAACTTACCTGGATTGTGCAGAATAACTCTCAAGACTGCGTTCTTGTTATTGTGAAAGTTCGGGTGACTGGCAAAACATACTATGAGCAAAGGTCCTTTGGTCAAGTATTGGTTGTTTGTGGAATTCCATCGAAGTTCAGCTGTGTAAAGCCCTGGTTTCTCCAGATATGTCGAAAATGTCGAAGGGATGGGCGAAGAGTTGACCTGCCAGGTCAAAGCGGCCCCCGGATTTCCATTTTCGCAAACGCATTTCAAACCTTCGAGGTCATCCAAGGAAATGGTCAGCGGTTGAGTGACCACTTGCCTTTGATGTAGCAATATCATCGGATCAGCAGGAGATTCTGATAGGAGAGTAAATTCATTTTACTCAAAAAAAATAGAAATACTGTACATTGTTGGACAATGGCCTAAGAATCTATTTGAAATAGAATGCTGTAGTAAAATTACAAGTTTACATTACGATATGAAGGGTGCCAAATCATAAGGTAGTAAGAGCCAGGCTTCCCCAAAATACGTTTTTTCAGCTTCAAAAATTGTAGAGGCCATTCCCCACCTGCTTCAGTAATAAGGAAGCAATTGGAACACCCCTTAGCCTTTCAGAGTGAAAATTGTATTTGTCTTCTATAGAACAATGCTAATGTGAAATACAAGTTCGTAGTAGTCAGTATCTCACTAATTTTTGATTGGATGGCAAGTGCAAAAAACACATTTGAACGGAGAAAAAAACTGCAGATAATCAAGGGGAAAACTACAAAAATTACTCAAGAGCTTAAGGGGTGAAATTAGTCCCCTTCCTGGAAAAAAAAATACTAAAATGACCGTAGAAACCGCCAAATATTGTTGGAATTTTGATGAAACACCCTAAATATCCGAATAGCCCCCTCAAGCCCCCATTTTTAAATCATTCGTGCGGACTTCGCAGCAAATCTTGGTACGGTGGACACCAATGAAGGTTATTCAATTACGGCAACTTAAAACCACTTCAATGTTCCTGAAAACATGTTTCAGAAGCTGGTTTTAATACCTGGACGTCAAAATCAAGTAATGAATGACATTAATCCAACTTGCCATAAGAGAAGAGGGCGTTTCCAGCGTGCACATGTGGTGACATACGTGTGGCGCACATGACTGCTTGGATAAATTTGGTACAAAACACAAATTTTGGCGGTTAGTGTTTTCATAATTAAACGTCATAGATGCGTAACGCCTGAGCTTGTTGTCGTTCGAATGAAATCAGATTATTGATATCTACATTTTTCACGAAACTATTCCGTTTTTTCCTCTCCTGAAACGTTGAGTTTTTGGGCGCTTGGTAAGCTATGGTTTGACACCCTACAAATAGCGAACATTTAAGCCCCAATGAAGTCCTGAAAGTCACTCACTCATTAAAGACAGCAAAATTGGTTTTGATTCCATGTTGGTGTAATCAGAAGAGGTGAAACAGAAGCACTGCCATTGGCCAACGTATTTTTCGCTGAAAGGCGAAGGCAGAGGGAGGTCGCAATTGTGCACCTCTAGCTGACCTTGGTCATCCACTGATTGAACGGAATCAGCGGTAGTGATGCCGAGTACCAAATGATTGTTCAGTCTCATCGCACAATGCATTTTTTCAGAGTACTGACAGCGGAAGGTGAAGGAGGAGCCGGGTCTCATCGCAGTGTCCACATTCTTCAAACGAAGAGGACCTTTTATTTTTGGTCTGTTGATAACTAAAACATTGCAATGAAAGATTTTGTTAGTCATACAATCATTGCATAACATTTTTGCGAAAATATTCACCCACACTTGATTTTAGCGATGATGTTGGAATATAGCTTAAAATATGTTGGATAATATGTGACAAAATATTCTAAATATATGCCCATTAATATACCAGAAATACCACGAATTGGGACTTTTGTGTAGCGTATCTAAAATTATAGTGCATGCAATATATTCTGACATAAATGTTAAACTATCACAAAAACTAAATAATACTATTGTATAAAGCTATGATAGTTTTAAAATATATGGCAGAATAAATTTTAAAATAAATTCTGCCATATAATTTCAGATATATTACGTAATATACCAAAAGTTCCAATTCATCACATCTTTGGTATATTAATGAGTATATTTTTAGAATTTTTTGTCACACGTCATCATTTATATAATGAAATATATCCCAACATCATGTGGGGAAATTTAAGAATTTTAAATTCAAGTTTTGCTAGTGCTTTCAGTGAGGGATTTTTACAGAAAAATGCATGGTATTATTTTAATTTTAAATAGTGTGAATTATAAACTTTAATTAAATAAGTCTGTAGTTGCATCTTAAAATTAAAAACTGTTAAAACAATCAATGTTCTAAATTTTATTAATGTTTGATAAACTTTACATGCAAATTCTTACAATTCCGCTTTTAATACTTGCACAGAAAGTTTAATGTTTGTAAATTATTATTTCAAATTATGCTAAACTAAAATGTGATAGAATTCAGTAAAATATCAACTTCTAGTTACTCACTAATGAACGTGACAACACTTTGGGCAACGTGAGGTTTGTCGTATTCTGGATGCTCTGCAAAGCACTTCAATTCCATGGACGCTTGGCTGTACTTTGTCCAATTAAACTTTGGCCAGTGTAAAATCACATTTATCAGGTTATTATCAAGATGTTGAATTTCTTCATCACCGGAAATTCGTTGACCATCCAATTCCCAGAACATTTTTGCGGCCGGAAATCCAGCTTGGGACACACAATGAATCTCAGTTGAAATATTGGTCAGGATTGTGATGTCTTTCTTGACAAGGGTTTCATTGATGGCCATTATCGGATCAAGGGGCTTTCCTGAAAATCAAATTACCATACGTTTCCAGAAAGTTTTTTTTTTCTTGGAAAAACAAACAAACGTAGGAGTGGATTGAAAGAACCATCGAGTGTGGGAAGAGTCTTTCTCCAAAACATCTACTTACTGTTCTTCAGCAGCGTGACCTCCGTCGCTTCCGGTTCAGTGTAGCTGGGATGTTCCAAAATGCATTTCAAGGAAGTTGCATTTTTCACCAGTAAGCTTCGATCTACTTGCACCGAAATATCTTGACTGTGAAGACCTCGAACACGGTCGTAATTTAAAGAAACACGAGCAGAAAACGGTTTGAATAATTTGCCATCAAGCTCCCAGTGTAGTCTTGGTATAGGGTTACCATCACGAGAGGTGCAGGTCAAGTGCAGTGGCAAAAAGTTGGAATATATGTAAATGCTCTTGTTTGAGACATGAGTGTCGTAGTACCGGATCTCAGGAAGAGAAGGTTTGGCTGAAAACAGAACAATTACCCGTGATACAAGGTTAGAATCACTGTCCTGTCTGATCAACAACTTCCATCTAGCAACAAGTCATAAGAATTGACCAAAATTTCATCAAAACCTAAAACACATATGGTGTTTGATAGTTATGATGGCCAAATGTGGTGTAATATATATGACATATTCGACCGAGTATGAGTCATACATGGTCATGCATAAGTCCACATATAGCCCTATATTGACATCGTCACACATCAGCTTTTGAAAAAGGCATATGTCTGCATAATTTGGCCTTGTATGTAAAATATTCGATTTTCTAGGGTATAACAAATTTAATTTTAAGTTTAATTTCAATTTAAGTTACTGGATTATATATTCCAGGTATGGAAGAAGAGATAAATATGACCATATCTGAAAATGATATATACAGGCATATGCAAGAATGTGAAACATATATGGATGTATATATATACACAAACATGTATGGAGGGTTATGGAATTACAAGCAGTATATGGGCATTCATGGATATGAATGGACATACGGGCATAACAGTCCATTGGTGACCAATTTCGGTTTTAGCCATTTACAGTGTAACCTGCCATATTGATCACCTTGCTATTTAGACCACCTGATCATAGGGACCGATGTTACGGTCCCTTGAAAAAGCCTTGCCTATACTGCTAATGTTAATTTTTTTCAATATACTGACAACCTGATTACAGTGACCAATTTTGTCCGGTCCCTTGGATGGTCAATATAGACAGGTTTTACTGTATATGAACAAAGTCATAAATGTCCAAATGCCCTTTAATCTGAATTTTTTACATCTTTCCTAACGTGAAATTATGGAACAATGCATGGAAGGTAGTTGATCAAGAATACTGGTCAGAACAAAACATTGAGTTTGTAATCTCCACATCACTCAACAACAACATCCACTTAAGAAAAATGTAGTTGACCATGGAAAAACTGGACAAAAGGACCTCTCCCAAAGGTTGTACTCACCCATCATTGACAGAATTGCAGTATTCGATTTGATTTGTTTGTCTTCCATAGTCTGCAAGTTTGCACACTGCCAATTTCCCAACATATCTACCGTGCTGATGATTGTGATTGTGCAATGGGTAGTGTTTTTTCCATTTGAGCCATCAGTGAAGTTAAGGCCTTCTTTAATCGTTCCGTTTAACAGCCACTGACAATGGACTAGTTTGTTAAATTCGCAGGTTAAGTTAATTGGCGACCGCGACCCGGGTACAAACATTATGCTGTATGGTCTCTTCAGGAATTCTAATGGCACTACCTCTGAAAATAAAAATTGGACCAATGAGTATGGGGTGATATAACCAAAGAAGACACCAAGAGGAATTGTATTGTTGGGCCCTATAAGTTCACATCAAAAGTTAATTACCAATGATGGGAACCAATTACTGATAGACACACAGCATTATTATCTGTCAAACATTGCCAAGTAAGGACTGTTAAGAAGCCCTCAATAATGTCATTATGTATTTAATCTTTTAAAGCGCACATATCACTAATTGTATTCCCAAAATTAAAGGTGGGAATTACAGGAAGGCGTTTGACCAAACATTCAAAAACATCCAAATGTTTACACGTTCTTTTTTTTAAAAATTTCTCAGGCTGCATGCCAGAACAAATCAAATTTTAAAATAGGCTATTGTATTATAACATATTTTCAAGGTATGGACACGAAGATAGATTTGACCATATCTGTAAATATGATGTCATACGCGGTCATGTGTAAGAATGTAAAAAAATTTATGGATATAAATTAACATGAACATACATGTACGGATGAACATGCACATACACGGCCATATACACGTACATGTAAGTCCATTTGTGGCTATCTATGATCTAACCATACATGGAACATAGCGTATACATGTAAGTTCATATATTAACACTATTTAAGCATTTATCCATCTGAGTCCATTTGTGACCAATTTCGGATTAAACCATACATGGAAAGAGTCATACATGCCCATATGCACGTACCACATTTCATAGTCCTTTTTAGGTCTGCTTCACATACGGTTTTTTTTTTACAGTGAATCAAAGGGTCTCTAATCAAAATGCATTGATGAAATGCAAAAATGCACACTGGGTACCTACCTGCTTCGTAGAAGGAAATCAAAGCCCATACTTCGTCCGTATAATGGGTAGATTTCGCTGCACACGCCATAAATATAGTCTTATTCGAACCTCCATATTTTAACAAATCGGATACAGTTGTACGCAATGTTGCAGTGTACACATGTCTTTCAACCGTTTGGACTTCGTATTTCGCTGGCATTTTTCCTTCGACGTTTTTATCCTGAATGATGTCCCATAATAGGCTTGGAGGGGGATTTCCCCTTTCAGATGTGCAAACCATTTCTGAGTCGGCAGCCAAAGCACTGAATCTTAGATACAAGTTCGTGAAAGCAGTGTCCACGCTGACGTTACCAATCTGCATTCTCAATTGCAATGGAGTTTCTGGAAATAAAATTCTTAGTCAAATTAGTCAATAATATTCGCGTAAATAAATCTGAAAACCAGTTTGTGACAGATCTCGAATTCCAACTGGAACCAACTTAAACCCGACCCAACAGGATGTCCACCGTGCAAAAAAAAAATTGTTAAATATACCCACTCATACCTCACTTTACGACCTAGAAAGGTTTTAGAAAGTTGGCTGTAAAACGAGGTATGAGTATATATGATTTTTGCTTCAACTTTTACTTGTTTTTTTAAATTACGTATTAAAATTGATAAATTTCTTTTTTTCCCATGTTGTATTGGCTGTTCACTAGGGTCTGAGTTATTTTTAATAACGTATAAATACACTTGCAATAAATTGCGACCTCCGAAATCGGGTTTCCCCTCACAATAAAACCTCCGAAGATGGGCATTGGTGGTGTCATAATGGTTATTTTCAAGTTGATTTTCTTACATAAGTAAACGTTGCATTTTGAAATTATAAGAGATAACTCATACCCTAGTTGACGACCAATTCTACACTGGGAAAAATAATTACTAGTATTTGAAGCAAAACTGTGTAATATTTTTTAAGGATAAGCAAAATATTCGCAAAAAGTAACAGATTTGGAAGGGTAAAACATTAATTTTTAACTTACTGAATAATGACAGAGATACATGAGCACTCTCAGAATAGGAATTGGTGTAATTCAACTTGCTGGAACATGTCCAATTCCCAGTGTCAATATTTGTGACCATAACAATGTTGATTGTGCAATCGGTGGTGTTTATTCCATTGTTTGCACTACTGGCGAAACTGTAACGTCCATCGATCTTGACCGACATGCCCTCACGTGACCAATCACAATTAACGGTGGAATTAAATATGCAGGTGATGTTGGTGTTATTATGGTAATTAACAATGAGATCCATCGGAGGGGAAGCTATTGCAGCTGCCACTTCATCCCCTGAAAACAAATTTCAAAAAAGAAGAAGAAAACAATGTTAAGCTACAAATGGAACTTATAGTAATAGAGTGAAATATTTCATAATTTGTATAAAAATAATTGGCAAAAATCAATCATTTATGGTGACTTAGTTTAGAAATTTATCAAATTACAGTGAAACAAGTTTTTATTTATAGATAGGACTAGTAAAGGGAAAATTAATTAATTATTAAGTAACACTTAAAAAATGTGGCTTTTTCTTGAAGTTTTTTACAAACATTATTACCAAATTATTGAAGGGGTGAAATTAGGAATTTTCTTTACGGTTATATTTATAAACAAAAAATGGTATCCGTGCGAATTGAGATTGTTTAAAATTTTGTAACAATATGTAAACTTAAGAGAAAGGCAAAGACAATTTTTTTAAACAAATTCAAAAAATGTTTTTGTAATATTTGTGAAATAATGTAAGTCTACATCGATTAGCCATTAACTTACTCTAGTCACTAAGACAAACTACTCACAAATAATGAGATCTTCTCCAGATTTTCAATGGAAATTATAAATACATGTACAAGGAGAATTTAGCATGATACAATTCATGCGGTATATGTTAAGTGGTAATTCACTAAATTATGATAGTGTCAAATAAACATACATGCATAGGCAAAATAGCTAAATTTTGTTATTATGCTATTTTCAAGCTGGCATGTTTGTATGAAATATATCTTAATAACTTCCAACAACCAGATTATGGAGTTAAGCCAAATTTACGATGAAATGGCAAGGAATTCAAACTCAAAGACACATGGGAGATATCCATAAAGACACTTACTGATGAAATTAATGGTCACTGCTTGTGATTCTATGGCTGAATATGTGTCGTCTCCAGCAGCCAAGCAACGCCATTGTCCTTGATCAATCATCTGGCTGTTGAAGATCCTTAAAGAACAATCTGTCCTCTTGCTGGAGTTGTTTCCCTTGCTGATGTAGCTGTACCTGTAGCCGACGTGGATGGCCTGCTCCTTGCGAAGCCACACACATTTCACCAATTCCTTAAATTTGCAGGGCAAGACGAGGGTGTCGCCAATGTACCCCGCCGTGGAATTCGGTGGATGTTCCACAATCTGATTGTTTCCATCATAAAACTGAGATGCCTCTGAAAGACATTGTGGAAAAATTCCCTTAGAATCAAATATAAATCAAATTTGCATGAATGGACATGTTTGCTCAAGAGCTCTTAAATATGCCTTGAAGAACTTCGGTCCAACCACGTTGGATGTAAATTCCACCAATTCTGGAAACGACATAACCATGAGCGTTGTTGGCGGAGGATGCGCACTGCCAAGTGCCAACGTCGATGTGCTGAACGGAAGTCACGTTGATTGAGCAATCCGAACCGGAAACGAGGCGGTTGACGTACTTGTAGCGGTTGACAATGTCCACTGGCTTTCCGTTTCGCAGCCAGTGGCACTCCTCCAGGACGATGTTAAACTTGCAGGGAATAGACACTGTACTCCCCATTTCATAGGCGATATTGACTGGAGAAGCTCTGATGAAACCACTGTGCTGCTTGACCTCTTCATCGGCATGAAAATGAAATGTGTTCAAGAAATGCCTAATTTGTCAGAAAATGAATCGCCATTTCCCCACCCTCCCATAACACACTTGAGAGCAAAGAAACTGGCGTATCTAAACTTATTTAGAAATTTGTTTAATTCACCAATTAGATACCCAATTTAAAATCAGAACAGATTATCTTGTAAACGATTTAATGCTCTTTAAAATGCGCCGAATTTGACTAAAATTCCTGACCAATATCTCAAGGCAAAAAGCCTTGAAACAAAACTAGACAATGTGGAATATTTTTTTTTGGACATTTGAATGTCTGTTATTATAAAGGAGTTCTTACAGGGTATGCGATATTCTGAGATATGGAGTTGTAATGATAATGTATTGCATACTCAATCTATAGCATCGCATTTTCACGTTATTCTCCAACGAAATTCGAGAGGAATTTGAATCAATTTATAGGTGCATTTGGAAGTGCTTTAAATTATTTATCTTAAATATCTTAACTTTTAGTCATTTATAACGCCATTTTTTAGAATTTTAAGAATTATATCGCCATACTACAAGGCTCAAAATATGAATTATTTCGTCTACTTACTGACAGTCAGAGAATAGGAAGCTAACAAATCTCCATCGAATGTGTCATTGGACAAACTCCAACAAGTCCAGTTGCCAACGTCCTCTTCGTGGAAGAGTCCAATAGCTATGGAACACTCTACTGTGGCACTTCCGTTTGAGAACAAGTACCTATACCGGTTACCAATGCTCATTGTTTTGTCATTGTACCTCCAAGAACAGTCCACTGGAGAAAGAGCACCACACTCGAGATGGACAGGGGTGCCCAGCCAATGACTGCTCTTTTGCATTTCGGGAAAAACCTCTTAAAAACGAAGAAAAACACATCACTAAAGTACTTCTTGACACTGGGGTTAGGAGTGCACTTGCATATACACCGGAAGTACTCACCATTTAGATGGGCAACTAGCAAAACGGCAAAAAGCAGCAGTTTGTCCATGGTTGTTGTTTTCACTGAAACACTCAATTTTGAAACTAAAAAGAAAAAAAAATCTTTATTAAAATCTGTTTGTTAGTTTCTGGTGGTATGGGATTTACAGGATTGCAAAAAAATATTTTGTACAAACAAGTGCTATTAATTTTCAGAAATCATAACCAAGGCCAAGGTGCATTGTCGTTTTGTTAAAGCGACATCAATTCATGATCCTATAAGTCGTTTTGAATTAGCCAAATATAGGGCGTTTGGAAAGAGTCCAAAGAGAAATGTAATCTGCTTTTGCCAAAGTGATAAACATGAGATTGCGACGCAACAGGAAAAAATAGAAAAAATAACTGTAAGCTAAAAATTGAAAACATTTTTAATGAACTAATAGGCCTACTAAGTTCCCAGCAAGCACCCATAATAAACATGTACAGTATGTCCAACATTTTGTGTACGAATTATTTATGATTACAATTAAATTTGTTTTCCACCATGTAGAAATGATCGTCCTCTGTTGTCTACCACATTCCAGTAATTTTAAAATGACCCGTTACGACACAAAAAATAACATGTAAACTTCCTTATTGGAGCCTCCGAAAACAGGAATGCCCAGTATTCGGAGGTTCATTTTTGAAATTTTTTCAAGTTCATTAATTTTTGAGCAACTCAATGCACCATTTTAAATTAAAATTACGTGAAATGTGGCAAACAAAACACAGGACGACCAATTCTACGTGGTAAAAGGATAAATTAAATAGTGATAATAAGTAATTGGTGCAGCCTGGCGATTGGCAAACATTTCATGTGAATATTGCAACATGTTTTTCATATCAAAACGAATTCTAATTATGTTTTCACTCAAACACTCAGTTTGTAAACTATTTTGAGTTCAATTTTTAAAGTCAATTTTGAAATCTAAAAATTCTCTATAACGATTTAGCATTTTCCAGATACTTTCGCAAAGAAACATCCTTTTCAATAAAAAAACAACTTCAAACTTTTTAAGGTTGAAGTTTCGATAAAAATCAACGTTTTTCCTTAAAGTTTATCTGGAAGTCAATGCCAACTTTTTCGACATGACAAGATAATAACAGAGTATTTGCAATGGATGCACTTGGAATTTGAACTTGAATTACGCCTAAAATTTGTTTAGAAAAATTGCTCACTTGCTTAGTGACCGTTCAACTATGTCATAGGTCAAATGATTTGGATGCCATTCAACGTTGGAATGATTAAATAAATTAGATACAGTACATGTATTTCACTTTCTTTCCATTGATCATGCTAATTATTAATATTAATATTTTTGATGAACCTCTGCTACATCGGGTGCCTTTCAAGGACGTCCCCTGGCCTACCTTATCGTTTCCAGCTCTTTTAAGGTTAATGTAATCCAATTTAGTGTCTTGCCACTGAGCGTCTTTACTGTCTCAGCTCAAAGCCTCGACTGCACCAATTCCTCGAGTCCAGCCTAGAGGTCACTTCGAAATTCGAAGTCGAGGTCAAGGGTAGCCCTCGATTTCGGTCCCCCTGCATTCAACGTGGACACTTGCAATGTTTCAACTCATTAAGAGGCAAATAAAGCAGCAAAATGATGGCAGATAAATATCAAAGTTGATCAGAGTATTGAATGACAGCAGTCAACCACTTAATCAGGAAGAGAAGGTCTTGACCCTGGCACATGTTCGCTCAAACACGAATTGGCCACGGACGAAAATAAGAGTGACGTCACTCAAGCTTATCGGTTTTCGCTAATACATTGTAACATACAGTATGTAGACTCATTTATTGAACGTCGGGAAGTGACGGTGAAATGACAGTATTGGTTCATTGGCGAGGATAAGACAAATGAGAAATTCTTTTTCATGACGTAGAAATTAGCATTTCACTTTCACTTCAAGCCAAAGAAAAAGTGCCCAACAAACAAACATGTTTGCTGTAAGTACTTATTATAATTTAACTTTTTTACATTGTAGAATTGGGTGCCCCCTAGGATGATTTTTTTTTATAATTTGAAAATTCCGTTTGTTTTTAAAAATTTAATTCAACTTTAAATTTTTAAGGTTTCAGATGACCATCTTAGGAAGAAAAAAGAGTTCTAGGAGGTTGTATAATGGTTTTAATTCAACTATGCTTTCTTAGCTAACGGGACGTTTTAAAAATTATGCAAAATACATCAGCAATAAGTATTCGAAGGAAAAACTAAGTTTTTGGCGTAGTGGGCATCAAGTGGCATTAGGTTACACTTTTTGGAAACTTATGTACATGCATCATACGTAACTGTTAAATGTTGAAATGCAAAGACAAATTGGCGTTTTGAAGAGATTATGATCTTCAATAGATGGCGTTAAGATTTGTTTTCAAACGTTTCAGAGTAAAGCAAGTTAGAAAATTGTTTAAATATGTAGCTTTAATGTGGAAATTTTATACCAACTTACATTCAAAACTGGTTTGAAGTTAGTATTTTCAAAATAATGAGCAAAACATTTTCTAGGAAAGTTGCATTTGAACTTATTTCAGAAACTCCGGTTTGATCAGAAATAACAACCCGGATTTATCTGAATTTAGGCGTAGTTTACATGTTTTTTTAAACATTTCTGACCAGACAATTTGAATTGTGATTGAATAAAACTTAAAAGTCACATCCATAAATACGCAGTTAAGTTTTCAAACCCAGCAGGTCTATCGATTTAAACCCGTCATGTGGGTAGGCTATTCATTCAGCATACAAATAAACCAATTTATAAACACGTTGTAAAAAATCATTGTTTATTAAGTTTGAATTTAAAAACTCCATTTTTATTTTTACCTAAAATAGTTGTTCGTCTTGCGGCAATGATCTTCAATGGATATAGAAAACCAGAAGTAAATTCAATTCTATCAATTGCATAAACTCACTGAAATACATTTTATTGATTAAAAGGCTAAACGGTAAAAAACTACATAAAATTCAAACGATTGCCAAGGTAGTTGTTGTCATGTTGCACTAGTGACTTCGACCTCCTCGGATACATTACTCCTGTTTAAAGCCGAGTAGTGCATCAAGGGCTCCTCCACAACCTGTACTTGCGGGTCCACCTGTTCGACTCTTCCAAAGCAGGCCGAGTGCACCCTCCGAATTCTGATGACGAGACATTCGCAACACATACAGGGACACCGCTGGCGAAACCTGGCGTGATGGTCAAAGCACAGTGTGAATTTTTAGTGAATGAACAAGACAATGCGAGGTTGGGATCTCTTACTTGCAAAAAACTGTTACAGCCACAACAATTAAGACCAGCAGCACAGCCGAAACGCTAATCCCAATCACATAGGCCTTGTGTATTGAGTGCTGATCATTGGCTTCTGGTTCCTCTGAAATTTCGAGATAAGCTTCATTTAAGTTAAAACTGGTAATGCTGCATCTTAATGCTTTGTTTGTAACGCTTAAAGTGATTTAGCCGATGAAAAACGTTAAATTCAGAGGCCAAATCGTACATGAAATGTTTTAACTCCGTTAACTTTACGTTTTCTGCCTTGAAATTTTCTACAGATCCTTTTTCATTTGAAAGAAGTTTAAGGGGGTTAAATAGAGGAGTAAACCCTCTTGGACACATGCAGCTAGAAATTAGAAATTTGGTAGAGAGTTACGTTAGGTAATTAAAACACTACACCTTTAGTCGAAAACCCATGTAAGGTGGTTACGTGGAGGAATAAACGTTTTTCACATGCCCTTGAAGCATGACTTTGGAATTTGGTAGGGTTGGTCAGTTGGGAACATACTCGCTAAAAATAATCATGGGAATTTTGATGAAAGCCCGTCTAAGGGGTTACTTGGTGGGGGTTAAATGTTTTTCCCGATCCATTATTGCTGAATAACAATGGAAATTCGGTGTTAATTCAATTAGCCATCATACGTATTTCATGCAAACCAATATCTTTGTATGATTGGCTTCCTTTTGGGGGTCAGCCTTAAACATGACATGAGGGTTTACTGGAGTGGTAAATGTTTCTTCCAGACCCTGTCAGCTACAGCTGAAATTTAGTACGGTTACAAACTTAGAAAGGGCCTTTGACAAAATTCCTAAGGAGTTTAATCGGAAGTCATGTTTTTCCCAGATTCATTCTTGCTAGAACGTGAAAATTCGGTGTTAATACGTTTAGCAGTTCTAACAAGTGTTTGAAGAAAAACTAATAATGTGCATGGTTGGCATCCTTTTGGCTTCGGTCTTGAACACGACAGACGCGATTGCGCTTGGAAGTCTGGACTTAATTCCGGTCTGGAGCTTACCTTGGTCTACCAGAATGGCTGTCAAGCCTGCTCTCATGATACGGTTGAGGCTGGGGTGCTGGACTTGGCACTCCAGCAGAATCAGACCTTTGTTCAGGTACCTATTGTTAGTGGTATTCCAGCAGACTTCAGAGGTGTAGAGTCCTGGTTTGACGAGGATGGCAGACATCTTTGAGGGCATGGGAATCGTGTTGGCCATCCAAGTCACACGAGCAGCCGGATTTCCGTTGTGGCAGGTGCATGTAAAAGAGCTGAAATCGCTGATGGTAACATTCAGCTCTTGGCCATCCACAGGTTTTCCCTTCAAGAATATGACCGGGAAATCCGGAGTTCCTGCAGAATAAGTTAACGTTATTCTTGCTTCAGAAACCACTATAGCCACGGTTGGAAAACGTACATATGGGCACGCATATGGTTTAATCTGTAATTGGCCACAAATGGACCCATATGTATGGACCTGTTCCTTGTATGGTTATATCATAAATAGGACGTATATGACCATTTGTGCATAAGCTTATGTCCATGCCAGGACAATGTTGACATGGAATAAGCATGTCAATAAATGGCCATATAAGAACTTATGTGGCTCATGCATGACCCCATATATGACAATATTAAAGTTCTCCACCCAGGATGGTATGATAATGAAAAGTGTGCTTCGTGTCCACACTTACTTTCGTAGGTGATGTTGATTTGCTTCATCAGATACTTGCTCTCGTACTCCGGATGTCTGGACACGCACTGGAGAGTAATAGAATTCGCTGGTGGAGGAATAAAAATGGTCGAATTCCATAATAAAATGGTGGAGTAGGTGCGGTCTTCCCGTTGGACGAGTTGCTGAAGGGCATTCATGACCACTCCATCCAAGAGAAAGATCAAGGAGGCAGCTGGATTAGCTCCATCAGCAACGCAGCTCAATTTGGGGATGTCGAACTGGTGCTTCAGCATCAGTTCTGTGACGGCCTCTTGGTCATTTCTGATTTCTAGCGATGTCGGTGAACCTGCATGTCCAAATAGTTGTTCAGGAATTACACTGACATTCCAGAAATGATCGTCTTGATTAATGCCAGCACCAATGACAGGGGCAATTGTCAACATTTAACATAACAAATTCCGGACATTTTAATAAACCTTTCAGAGAAATAAGATTAACGACAGTTTTAAACCAAAACCCTAAGCAATTTTGTTTTAAACCCCAAGCTAACATTGCCAACCCCTAACTCCCTAAGCCCGCAAAACCCTTTAGCCCCTAAATTCCCCTAAAAAGCCAAAAGCGAATATTGTTCCAAATCCTCAAAGCTAAAGACTGAAGTGGAAAAATGAATGGACGTTTCCAAAAAAAAGAGGTAGAAAAAAAAATGCAACTCACTCATGAGAGTTAGCCAAATTGGTTGGGAGTCCACTGTGGAGTTGTCAGAAATGAGGGTACAGGAACACTGCCATTGGCCAACGTCTTTTTCGGTAAACAGTGGCAGAATTATTTTGCTGGATTCCGTCGCAGCATCGTGATCGTAAACGTATTGGTCAAAAGCGTGAAACGACAGTACGGTATTGAGGTCATCCTCCAGGACATTGTTGTGTTTCATCCTACATCTCATGGCTTCGGAGTATTGACAGTGGAAAAAGAAGGAATCACCGTATCTCATGATAGTGTCAACATTCAACATGGTGATAAAGGGTCTCCCGTTTGGTGGGTGGACAACTGAAAAACAATCGTCAAAAATGTCAGCAAGAATGTGATGTCCATGAAGAAGAGCCACCATTTTGGACTCATGTAATTCTTACCAATGAACTTGACCACTGGTACGGCCAAGTGGGGTTTTTCGTACTCTGGGTGTTCGGCCACACATTTTAAAACTGCGGATGGCCGGTTGTACTTTAGCCAATTATAACGTGGCCAGTGCAGAATCACTGTGGAGAGGTTTCTGTCTAGATGTAACGTCTCTTCAGACCCAGGAGTTCTTACACCGTCCAATTCCCAGAACATCCGGGCGGCTGGAGATCCAGCTTGAGACACGCAACGGATTGTAGTCGAAGTGTTGGTCCTCACAGTGACGTCACTCAAGACCAGCGTTTCGTTGACTACAATCATCGGTTCAAGGGGCCTTCCTGAAATGGAAACAAACGAATTGACATTAGGATGGTCTTTGAAGATTTCGATTATCGATAGTTTCGTACCCCGAAAGAATTCATTTTGTTCCAAAATCCCTAAACTCGTTAATTTTTTTATATATTTCAAACCTACAAGTATAGGCTAGTTCGTTAATGTTATTTCAAACCCCAAATCCGTCACTTTTTATCCTAAACCCTCAAATTCGTTAATTTTTATCCTAAAACCCAAAAATCGTTCATTTTATTCCA